>JAODAL010000874.1:0-264708 GCA_025379985.1 Phyllomedusa bahiana
TCCTTTTTTTTTTTGCTGTTTCAGTCTTTTTTTGTTTAAGTTCACCGGCAAGTAATGCGGAAGCCGTTTATTTTTCATGCGCATATTATTTTGCTGACTTCAGTTTATTTAGAAAAAATCATTTAAAAAGATATTTTTTGGGAAGGGGAGTAATGAAAAGGGAACCAGTTGAAATAAACATAAAAAAAATATTTTATCTGGAGTATCTATAACTCTTGTCAGAGGGGAAAAAAGGCATATAAAGGAACATGGCTATTACCCACTTGGGAAACCCAAATGTTTTAACCTGAATTTCCATTTTTTGTTCGTAAATCTCTCCCCCTTTTTTTTCCATAAAATATTCCCCTTTGGTTTTCATTGTGTTGAAAATATAAAGTTTTGTTACTATTAGGCTATGTCCCCAAAGCAGGAAAAGATGTTCTTCGGCATTTTTGTTTTTTAAAGGCCACAGTTACGATCGTTATTGCGGCCCATGACCCCAAATGGAAAAGACGAGTGCAGTCTACTGTCGTCTTTCCCTTTGCTCATCTTTCGGGCGGGCGTTTTTAAACAAATGTTGTTAATACGTGGTTTTCTCATTTGTTTGCCGTCTTGATCTTTTTTACAATTTTTTAGGGGCGAGTAGGAAAATGAGAAGCGACCGTGGTTTTTGTGCAGTGAAATTCTACCCATAATGAAGTCTCAGATGCATGTTTGTACATTGTAGCCAAGATTTATCATGGTGTTTTTCTTGCACATTTTACTCTGGAATATCGACTAGTCTGCTATGGAACAGTTTTAACCTTTTTGTACCATAAATTTAAGCCTACACCATCCAGTCTTTTTTGTAAAGTTTTTGGAAAAAGAAAAGGGGGCTGCTTGGTCAGATTTTGGGGCACATCAAGGGCTTGTCCCCATATATCCAATCCCTTGCCCGCTCCTGTCCCCTGACCTAAAGAATATCCCCAAAAATCCGCCCCATTTTCACTGTGGAAAGACTAAAATCCTTACTGCTTTATTTTTTTCTTGTCTTGACTATGCAATCCTTGCTTTTTCGGCCCCCTCCCAAACCTCCCTCCCAATCTGTCCAGAGCAGCAGCCAGGCTTGTCTTTCTCTCCAGGCTATACTGATGCCTCTACCCTGGCGTCCTGCATGGTTCCCATCCAGTACGAATTTTCAGTATAAAAATCAGCACTCCACCCCAAAGCTCTCCAAAACGTGCTCTCCCCACATTTTCCCCCTTCTCTGTCTACCGCCTACCCGTGCTCTCCCCTCTGCTGATGATATCAGAATACATTCCTCAATCATCCGAACCTCCCATGCCGCCTACAAGATTTCACACGTGCGGCACCAATTCTCTGGAATATGCTACCGGGGCGATCAGGCACATTCACAAACCCTCACAGTTTTAAGAGGGCCTGAAAATACATCTTTCTCGGTCTGGCCCACCAAGATCCCTAACTGCTATCACACACTCTGTCACCTCCCTGCACTTGGGCACTCACAGGCATTATCTGTATATAGATGTACAGTCTGGGTGGCAGGTTTCATCCATTTTTCATGTAAACCACCCCTATTTATGAAAAAATGGCCGGCCCATTGTAAAACTTGGCACTTCTTACGTATGTTTAACCCATAACCCTAATAGATTGTAAGCTCTCACGAGCAGGGCCCTCACACCTTGTGTCTCATTTGTAAGTACTTTTAATGTGTAATGACTGTATGTTTACCTTGAATTTTTTAAAAGGGTGCTGCGGAAATTTTTGGCGCTATAGAAATAAAGATTATTATTATTATTATTATTGTCCCAACGGTAAGGGGTATTGGTCGTTTTTTCAGACAGTTTGCGGTTTTAAAAACTGTCTGGAAACCGTCAAGCAGCCATCCCCATAGACTTCAATAGAAAATCCGTCCAGCAGTCCCCACTGAACAGTTTTTCACACCGCCGTCGGTCCGAAAAACTTAGAACATGTTCATTCTTCTGCCCGGTTTTCAGGCTGAACATGAACATGTGAATGTGAAGGGAGACTGCTTGAATCCGCAAACCGCAGACAAAAAGCTGTCCCCTTACATGCCAAAAAAGGCAAAATACCGTTCAGAAAATCAGTGCCATGGGAACGCATCCTAATACTGAAAACTTGTGATGCAAAAATCAGAAATAAAAAGTTGCATCCCTGCTTCACACAGGTCCTGGTGCAAAAAAATAATTGGCCTTTTTTTCTGGAAGGGAACTTGCAGTCCTAAATGTGTCAATAATGTAGTCAAGCTTTAGCTTTTGAAATTGGGTTAAATGATGCATTTGGTTAATGTGGCCCTTTTGTCTCCAGACTTTGGGCCACATGTAGGGAACTGCTTTGGGTCAAAACTCAATCTTTTGCACATAGGTTACTATGGGCAAAAAATTGAGTTTTAGACCTAAACCAGGTTCATACATGTGGCCCTGTGTTCTATCTAAAGTTTTCTAAGTTCTCACCTTGATGTACTATAATGACTGCTGTGGTCACTTTCCTCCATATTTTGACAGCATTCCATACTGATATCAAAGGAGTTATCCAGTTCCTACAAAAACTAAGGTAGACATGTATGAAAACTGTCTAGGTCTAAGATTGTCTTTGTTGCCCATAGCAACCAATCAGAGCACTATGTGAAATGAATAGGGAGCTCTGCTTGGTTGCTATGGGCAACAAAGACAGTCTTGGACCTAGGCAGTTTTCATACATGTGGTCCTAAGCTCCTGGGGCAACATGTATGAATTTTGGCGCTTAGACGCCAATTTTTCTGCGCATAATAGTCGTGTAGAGTGTGCCTAAATCTATGAAAGCGATCTACTGTGGGCCATATATAAGGCGCATTCTAGGGCTAAAACGACAATTCTGGCTCAGGTAAACCACTTTGAAAGTGGTTTACCTGTTCCAGCAGTAATGTGCCTGGATTTGCCGTACTAAAGCTATACATTTATAGCTTCGTACTATTCTAGTGTGTCCCACCTTAAACCTGATTTAAACCTATAGCGAACGGGCCAGCACTAGATGTCGGGCTGAAAAGACGCCAGACTTCTGACACAGCCCCGTTCATGCCTGTTGCCCCTGGTATCCCATTTTAAAAAAAAAAAATTCTATACTCGCCTTTCTCCTCACCTCTTTTTCACCATTGACTCTCTGGTCTTCTGTTTAACTACCAAACTGGGATGTCACTGTTGCAGCTGCTGATTGGCTGAGGCGCTTACATGACACACCGTTACATCACCATTTAGAGATGCTTATTTCCGATTGTTGATGTAAGGTGAGTCTATTTTTTTTCTTTTTTTTAATGGGCAGCAGTAGCTTCGTATTTATTTTTTTTATAGAAACTTCACAACTCTGAGAGCAAAACCTACCAGTATTAGACTGTTGAACTGTGGATACTTGTAACTCCATAGTTGCAGCCAGACATAGATCAAAGTCTTGCAATGACCAATACCCAAAAAAGAATGAAATCTCCATTTGTAAAAGTTTGGTAAGGTCATATGTAATCTGAAATCTTTATTAGTTAGTTGGGTGTAAGTTTGCGCCATGTGGAATCTCTACATATATCTGATTGATTGAGAATAGTTGAGTATTGGTTGCTATCCCAACTGGAAAAACCTGTGACTGGGCTCTGAATTTTTTTAAATGTTTAAAGGGGTTTTCTCACCATGCTGTTTCACAGAATCCCAGCCAGCTTTATACTCGCACTTCTGGTTAGGCTCTGGGTGCTTCTATAGCAGGGATTATCATATCAGCTCTCTATTCCTGACTGAGCCTGTTACAGTGACATTACTGCAAGAGATTTGTAAAGTGTAGTGTCAAGGTTCTAAAGGGTTAAAGCTTGTCAGTAAGTAATGTTCAAGCTTCATGATCTTTCAAAATAAGGAACAGAATAGGGAGTGAGTCATCATCCTGACCATAGCTTCAGCCTCTTACAGCAGAGAGATGTGGCTGGTAATTAGGGAAACTTTTCTGCAAATGTAGGAGATCAGATTTGCTTCTAACTCTGAGGAGAAGCAAAATCAGAACAGCAATGCATTTGGTAATATTCTATATTTTATTTTGTCTACAATAGAATGGGAATACCGAGGATCTGTCATGGATGATCAATTCTTATGATAAAGAAGCAGTAGCTCCTGTTACTGCCTCCATTATCAGGTTAGAGGTGCAGTGAATATACTAAAATAAAGAAAAGGAAATCCTATAAGGGCAGATTATATTGTCTTTTTCTGTGCTCAGTCTTCCAGGTATCCCTTGTTGAGGTGACTGTATTTACTACACTGGCCTCAAGGTGCTGATGTCTGGCTCTCCAATGTTGACCCTTTTTTGCTTTATCACATTATTCTAGAACAGAGAGCAGTTTTCGGTAATGGTCACCGACCAAAGTGATCAAGTGAAGAACAGCAATTTAAGGATTTGATGGAATGTTCGGTCGTCCGCACCCTATATGTGTCCACAGCAGCCAGAACAAAGTCCAGGATGATATCCTACTTCCCATTTTCTCTGACACATATTTGATAGTGTTTTTTTCTGGATGCTTTCCTAAACTCTTAGTACAATATATCCTTAGCCAAGCTCTCAGTATGCAACAGCGTACACCACCCTTCTTATTGAAAAGTGATATGCCGGATGTGGCTGCTTAGCAGAGGCGTTCTGATGGCTAGTTATTGGCTTAATCTCCATTTTTATTAACAAGGATTCACTTATGGAAATTGGATTTTATATTACTGTAGCAAAAAATATTTACCTCAGTGATTCATAAGACTCTTTTATTTCCTAAAATTTCTTCTTTTTTTTTAATATTAATGTGATTGTGTTCGGGGCTGTGGGTGGGTAACCCAAAGCTCCCACCCCTCTTTTTTCCCAGACTCCCGACTCCCACTCCTATACTTGGGCATGTTTAAGCGATAACTTTCCTTTGTAAAATGGTAACATAGGCTGTTTATCCCCTTATGCAAAATAAAGTTTTTTGGACAATATACCCTCCCAAGCAAATGGTAACAATGTTTTGTCTTTTGACTTCAGGTCCATATTCACCATCACTACAGCTTTGTACATGAGACTACGATCATTTTATAGACAATTATTTACCTATCTATAGAAATTTGCTTGAAAGTTTTTTGCATCTGCTTAGTTCTGCAGATTCTTTCCTGTAACTGCATTGTTACTGTTTTGCTTCTAAAAATCAAGATTTTTATTTTTATTATTTTGTTAGTATTTGGTAAATCCACCTTTGGCTTTCAATACTGTCTGAATCCTTCTGGGCTCTGGATTAGATTCCAGCATGTCTTGCCCAAAATCTGATCCTCGGTCTCTTCTACACGTTCCCAATTTTGGTGCATACTGGACTTGGGTACGAATACAGATTTTTCTTCAACTCTGCCCACAAGTGTTGAATTGGGTTGAGACATGTGTATTGTGGAGGCCAATACAGCAACTTTACTTCATTGTCATTGAACCATTCTTTCTCCAACCTTGACGTCTGCTTCAGGTCGTTGTCCTGCTGAAACACTATCTTGTCCTTTTCATACCCATAGTACTCGAGTATATGAAGTAACTCATCTTGTAAGATATTCACATATAGCTCAGCATTGAGATCAGCATCGATCCTTGTCAAGTAGCCAACATCTTTCGCTGTGAAACATCCCCATATCATCAGGCTTCCTCCACCGAACTTGACAGTTTCTTCAATTTTTCAATCCGTTAGCCCCATTCTTGCAAAAACCCATTTGCACCCATTAGAGCCCAGTCTATTGACTTTCATCTCATTGCTTCAAATCGCCCATTTTCCAATCTTCCACTTTTCATACTTTTTTTGTAAACTCGAGCCAACGCATCTTATAACTAGATTGAAGCCGAGACTTCTTTACCTTTTTTTGGGCCATCATTCCAGAGCTGTGTAATGCGTGTTGCATGGTGCTTGCATTGACCAGACGTCAATAATAGTGATCTCACTATTATGAAGCATATGAGCCACCTACGCTGCTGTGCCTGTCGCGTCAGAATTGATAGACCTTTGGATGAGCCGACTTGTTGACTCTGATATTTTGTCTGGACGTCCACCTCTTGGCTTTTCAATGGATGGACTTCATTTCATATTCTTCCAGCTGTCATGTACTCACATGGTACAGTCTTGCAATTTTCTTGGCCGAGAGACCACTACCGATGAGCTGGATGATACTTAGGAAATCATCTTCATGGCTGCTTGAACCAGTGACCTTTCACTTTGGAATCAGCCTAATAACACATTGAGCTATTAGGGAATGTGAGGACAGGTTCTCATTTGTAGCATACAAGAAGAAAAAAATTGTCCCACCGCCAGGAGCATAACAGTAGCAATGCAGTTACATGACAGTAATATGCATAACTAAGCATATGCTAAATAGTAGCTGGTCAAAGTTATGTATGAGATAGCCAAGATCATGGTCTATAAAATGATGTTAGCCTCACGTTTAAATCTGTAGTGGATGATAAGATATGAAGTCTGAAAGACAAAAGTTTCAAACATTGTACCCTTTTGCTTCTCAGTTTAAAACATATTTATTGGATACAACTTTAGAACACAAAAAAACTTTAAAAAATTGTATATACGCAAAATGCAGCAGTAAGTGGGTAAAAAACAGGTTTCAACTAAATCGTCCTGAATAACATTTGTGGAGCCTATGAATTTTTTCTGAGAAATAGTATCGCCTCCATCAGATTTTTCATAGATGACGCCAGATCTTATCTAATTATTTCCAGTCTAGAGAATGGCCTCTCTAGACTAACTTGGGTTCGTGGCAAAGCGGTGACTACAGGGGCAACATCTCCCCAGGCACAGTCAGGTCTGATGAACAGTTGAACTCTTCTACTTCTTTGAGCGCAAGGGAAAGATTTTGCTGAAATCTTGTCAATCTGTTTGCTATGGAGCGGAATCTTTTCCCCTGCAGTAATACTTTGCCTGCTCTATGTCATCAATTACACTCCTCATCTGATGAGGCTGAAGATATGGGAACAGACCCAATTCCTCTTGCTCTTTGCACTGCATTGAACTAACTGGACTGACTTATTATGTATTTTGGGAGTCAGAGTCGGTCCATTTTATAATGACTCCGACTTCACAGCCCTGGCCACAAGCCATGTTGTATTGTAGCTATACAGAGAGAAGGACATTTACTCATGACACTGTAGTAAGGCTGTACAAGGTTTGTTTGGCCTGGAAAAACCCATTCTCAAATACATTATTATTGAATTCTATTAGCCCATTAAGAAAGCTCTTTGTTCAAGACCTTTGCCAATTGGGCATTACATGAACAGCCTATTGATTTCAGTGGACATTATGTTACGTTTAATTTCCACAGTGGTGGCTAGCTGCCTGGTACTCCCATAAATTACAGTTTCGTACTTAGGGTGTCCGTGTTCAACCAATTTTGAGGGACTCGGTCTCACAAAGGAATTTTGTGTCCAAAACATTAGTGTATCATTGTGGGCGCGGATCCACACGTGGAATACTACGGAAGAATGAACATGTTCTAAGAACAGATTAGCCCTTTTTGACCCCTCCCCGACATAGGACGTATCCATACACCCTAGCGGGAAGTGCGTTTCGGCAAATGGACGTATGGGCACGCCCTCGCAATCGTGCGGGGTTACAAGCGAGCCCCGCGCGATCGCAACATGGGACCAGTGCCAAATTACCACTGGCCTCATGCCACATCACCCACGGCTGGAGTGAGCTCTGGCCGCTGGTGATTAAAAGGGTTTTGCCAAGAAGTGATTTCCTCACCTGACAGGCTGAACTGTCCTCTTGAGTCTTGAAAAAGGGGCTTTGTGTTTAAAAAAATCAAGTGCCTCCTCCATGATGTCATCACTCCACCTCCCATGCATGCTCCCGAGGCTGATATTCAGTCTCTGTAGTTGAGCAAACATGTTTGGCTAAACCACAGAGGATAACAGTATTGTGCATAAGCTCTACAGGTTTTGTGTTCTCCTTCTTATCTGCTCAGGAGAGGAGATAAGAGAGAGCAGGCAGTGTTCAGGAACTGCTGCATGGGGAGGGAGGAGGGCTGAGCAGGGAGCATCTGCATGTTTACTCAGATAATTACATTACAATCAGCAGATTCTCTATACAGCAGACACAGGCTTTGATCTCCCCCTCCCTTCAAAGCTAGTTCATGTGCCCTGCCATCAGATAAGAAGTGCAAACAACGCAAGCGCGGCCCCAGATGAGCTCCTAGTCATAGTTAATGTATACAGTCAGGAAACTAATTGGATCTAAACCAGGCTGCAGCACTCACAGGCTACACTTTTTTAATCACATATATTTAGAAAAGTGATTAAATACCCATTTTGGATGATCAAGCGTCAACATTAGATCTTGGCAAAACCCCTTTAACCCTTCGTTATCGCGACCTATCATGGTCACGATAACAAAGTTGCAGGCAAGAGTAGTGAGCTCCTCCTGCCTGTGATCGGCACAGTAAGTTGCGCTCAGTGCCGCTCACTGGTCTACTACTTGACAGCCCGGATGCTGTCAGATATCAAAAATTAGGCTCTGTCAGAGAGGCCAAAACTGGCTCCGGCGGTAAGGGGTTAAAAAGAATAATCTGTGCCCTTTAAGTGTGGTGAAATTGCATTATCACAAATGAAATACCCAGCAGAAATTCAAGGAAAATACGCCTTGTGACTATAGCTGAGGCTTTGCTTCAGTTGAGGGTTCGGTGAATGAGGCGCTGTTCACATCATGTTTTTCCTCTAGATTTAGTATGTACAACCACAAAGATCCCAAAGTGTACATTAAACATGTCCATATCATTATTAGCCCCTTTGACCTCCATACCGATATACAGCAAGACATATTGAATAGTGCAGTAGACTATGCAGTTCCATAGGCAGGATTCTGTAAGTAAATAAAAAAAATCATTAAATAAGTGCCTGAATAGTCTTGGGATTACGGTAGCATCCATTTTATGTAAACGTCATGAGTTTTTCATGATGTAGCCTTTAAATATGTTCTAAGAGCATATGGGTGACCGATGCCTCTTCCATACAGTGGCACTGGTCACTGACCGACTATTATAGATCTTTTTAATGGATATGATGCATCTCAGCTGAAAATACTCAACAGTTACAAATCTTCATCTACTGTTATTTGCACTAGATTATACTGGCTTAGTGGTCAGCCTACTAGGTTTTGAATATTAAGCTACCATGGCAATGCAGGCAGAGACCAACAAAGCTAGAGGTCAGTTGTAAATGCGTTGGACACTCCATACAAAAGGACATGGATGAAATAAAATAAATAATAATAAATTTAAAAATGAGATTTGCAGAGAGGCAATTGACTGAAACCTGCAAGGCAACGTAGAAGATACAACCTTAGAGGCGCTTAGGGGCTCTTCTTTACCAAGAAAGAAGTGCTGTTGATGTGAACCTAACCTAGCTCCAAGTAAGGGTGCAAGCCAAAGATCAGCAGCAGTGGAAGTCTTTCATGTGGGCACTATGTTCTGAATAGAGGAGAAGAGCAAATAGTAGTATTCAATGGATATGTAATTTGATGCATGCATTAAACATATGGCATAATATTCTAATATTGGTAATGAATGCAATCATATCACTTCTGTCAGACATCTTTTAAAATATATGTCCTGGCATTTACATTAAACACAAGCTATCAATGTCACGAGAATAGGGCCTTATGGTTTGCTACAATTATATCTAGACAGTCCTCTAGTCCAGGAGTGTCAAACTTATTTTACCAAGGGTCACATCAGCATTATGGTTTCAATCAAAGGGCCATGGCCAAGATGTTGTATAATGACCAGGCCCGTTCACCTCTTTAGCACCAAGCTTCTTACCTGAGAGCAGGGGCGTCGCTAGGCAGTAATGTTCTGGGCACAAGCCCCGAATAGCCTTGCCTGTGCCCCGAACCTCAGATCGTCGGCAGCTGCTGTGTGCCTGCAGAGCTGACGATCTGTTTAGCTGTATGTGTCTCCCCTGGACGCACATGCAGCTCAGGGTTGTAAGTAAGAGCCTGCGGGGAGGCAGGGAGACTGCCCGGGGTGTCGGGCGCTTAAGAGGGGGAGGGGGCCGGCTGCTCACTCACTGAAGTTCCTGACTCTGTGCCCTGCAGCCACGTCCAGCACAAGAGTCAGGAAGTTCAGCCTCATACAGCGACTGAGAGGCTCCGCCCCCTGTCATGCTCGGCTCCGCCCCCTGTCGTGCTCGGCTCCGCCCCCTGTCGTGCTCGGCTCCGCCCCCTGTCCCGGGTCCCACACCATCTCCTGCCTGCAGCTACAGGGAATTTGTTATGGAGTCAACAGAAGCTTCCACAGGTGCCCGTATCATGAAGGTCTCAAGTGAGTGAGTAGCCTCACTGTAGAGACCAATGCTAGATAGTATAATAGTGAAACAACATGAATGTGAACTAAATGTATAAATGTCTGTGCATGTATACATATGTGTATGTGTGTGCATGGGATGTGCAGGTGTATGTGTGTGCATGGGATGTGTATGTCTATACATGTGCGTGTATGTGTATACATATGTGTATGTGTCTATACATGTGTGTGTATGTGTATACATGTGTGTGTATGTCTATACATGTGTGTGTATGTCTATACATGTGTGTGTATGTGTGTGTGTATATGTATGTATGCAAATGTGTATATGTACTGTATGTACACAAATATCACAATATCGCCTCATTCACGTGACTAAAACATAATCCTGCCTATTTGTCCCTTACACATGTAAACTACAATCTGATGATGAATTATATTTGAATATCATTTTTTTATACCTGTAATTTGTCAGGGTTGCATTTACTTTTAGCTGCTGCAGCCAGGCTAAGGCTAGGTTCACACAGCATAACTGCAGGGTACATTTTGCGCCGTATTTGCACATCAATACACCCAACATGTGCCCCACAATTATGGTAATCCATAGCTCTCATAGAGAACTATGAATTACGTCCATCTCCTCCCATACAATACGATCGTATCGTACGCCTGGGGAGAGAAGGGACAGGTCACTTCTTGGTGGCGCTTACGCGCCGCTGATGATTGTAGTGAATGGAGCCGGCCCCCCTGAACAACGCGCACTTCCAAAATGCACAGCGTACTGTGGTGTGTAGAGTACATGCGGCAATACACCATGTGAACATGGCCTAAGGGTATGTTCACACAGCGTACCTGTGCGCACCGCTATACGGCCACCTCCCATCCACTTTCACTTCTCCCCCTGTGGCAGGTCACTTATTTTTACGGGCGGGTTCTGTGTTCCAGGGAAAACAACCAGTAACCAGAGCCCTCACCGCTATGATTTTACCGTATTTGTGGGGCGCACTTTGGACGCATTACAGCAGTTATGCCCCAAAAATACACTGTGTATGTTCACACCACGTAATGTCGGTCTGTAGTTCGCCGTGTAATTGCGCTTCAATACGCCCGACATACGGGCCGACATTATGGTAATTCATAGGTCTCACTGAGAGATAGGATTACCCGTTCAGGGGAGAATAAATATCAGAGGGACGCGCTGGCTACAGTTTTTTCTCTGTAAAAATACATGCTGCAGTTCACAATGGGGCGTGAAAAATGCTGTGTGTGAACTCCGCCCTACTGAGCAAAACTTAACACAAAGGGCCCGGGCCCCGGATGTTTTGGGACCCTAGCAACGCCCCTGCCTGAGAGAGTGTTCATGGTACCTGGATAGGGCTGTCACAGCTGGCCCAATGCCGGTCATTTGTTGAACAGTGTAGTGTGGAGTTGAGTGCTGGGTCTCAGAATTCAAGATGGCGCTCACTCATTGTGCTGGAGTTGCTGCCTCTGATCAGCACTGGCTGTGTTCTCTGGAGAGCCAGTCCTCCTGCGTCTGGACTTAGTTCATCCTTGCTCTCTGTGTTTAAGCTCTCGCTTTCCACACAGAATGATGTGATGGGTCGGATTCGGCCAACGGACCTTGGGTTTGTCACATATGTTCTAAACACAAACTAAACCAAACATAAATCCATTGTTTGTACAGCAGCTCCACAGCACGTTTTGTTACTAAAATTGTTTAATTTTGTATGTAAAGCACCATAAGCACACTGGCCTGACTGCTTAGGACTTTAAAAGGGCCTGAGTCCTTTCTACTTCCATCTAGATGAAATGCACACAAAGAAATTGAGACTATACAATAGAGGAATAGTCAGGACGCAAAAATAAAACTACTGGTTGTGATACACTAGCACTGGACTTGAATAAAAATAATAAAAACACTCTTCTTAATTTAAGAGAAGTCCTTTGTATTCACCTATTTATCAAGATGCATGACATACGTTCATAATAACGTTTATAATACATATGTCATGCATCTTGATAGATAGGTGAATACAAAAGACTTCCCTTAAATTAAGAAGAGTGTTTTTATTATTTTTATTCAAGTCCAGTGCTAGTATATCACAACCAGTAGTTTTATTTTTGCGTCCTGACTATTCCTCTATTGGATAGTCTCAATTTCTTTATAATACAAACCAGGGCCGTTCCTAGGCTAAATTGCACTCAGGGCGAGGTGAAGAAATTTCGCCCCCCCCCCAACCCTCCCATAACATAATGCGCCACAATGCGACACATTTGCATCACCATCAACCAGATCTAAAATATACAACGAGCTTTAGCACAATGTGCTACGTATAAAACTACTAAATAATAGTCATACAGTTACCAAATAACACTGCTACACCCTAAGACCACATATCACCAGTACGTAGTGACCGAATACTGCGACACCGTGACCACGTAGTGACTGAGTACTGCGACACCATGACCACATAGTGACCGAATAATACTGTCACACCATGACCACATATCACCAGCCCCTAGTGACCGAATAATACAAACTGACCCTTACTGAGTATAAACCACTATACTACAACCATTATTACCAGCATACAGTGACCGTACAGTGTTGGATACCCGCTTTACTCAGGATCTGCAGACATATAAGTAAAGTTACATCCAGGCACTTACAGGAGTCGTCTGAAGTGTTGCTCTTTTTCTCTTCTTCTTCTCCATCTGTCCCAGATGCCATGACGTCTTTTCCCGACCTCGACTCACTGTAGAATGTACAAAACAAACATCTTAGACGCCTCAATTTATCAGCAGTAGATGCCCCTGTAGCCAGTAGATGCCCCCTGTAGCCATTAGATGCCCCCCTGTAGCCATTAGATGCCCCCTGTAGCCATTAGATGCCCCCCATGTAGCCAGTACATGCCCCCCTTGTAGCCAGTACATGCCCCCCTTGTAGCCAGTACATGCCCCCCTTGTAGCCAGTACATGCCCCCCTGTAGCCAGTAAATGCCCCCTGTAGCCATTAGATGTCCCCCTGTTGCCATTAGATGTCCCCCTGAAGCCATTAGATGTCCCCCTGTAGCCAGTACATGCCCCCCTGTAGCCATTAGATGCCCCCCTGTAGCCATTAGATGCCCCCTGTAGCCATTAGATGCCCCCTGTAGCCATTAGATGCCCCCTGTTACCAGTACATGCCCCTGTAGCCATTACATGCCCCCTGTAGCCATTAGATGCCCCCTGTAGCCAGTATATGCCCCCTGTTGCCAGTAAATGCCCCTCTGTTGCCATTAGATGCCCCCTGTAGCCATTAGATGCCCCCTGTTGCCATTAGATGCCCCCCTGTAGCCATTAGATGCCCCCCTGTTGCCATTAGATGCCCCCCTGTTGCCATTAGGTACCCCTCTGTTGCATTATGGTGCCCCCTGTAGCCATTAGATGCCCCTGTAGCCATTAGATTCCCCTCGGTTTCCATTAGGTGCCCCCCTGTAGCCATTAGGTCCCCCCTGTAGCCATTAGATGCCCCCCTGTAGCCATTAGGTGCCCCCCTGTTGCCATTAGATGCCCCCTGTAGCTAATTATAACATAAAAAAAAATTACTTACCAGACCACGGTCCTCGCGTCCAGATCTGGGAGCTGCAGCGGCATGACGTCACCACACCGCTTACGCTGCACGCAGCTCCCAAAGATCTCCTCGGCGGCAGAACTGCCAGCCGAGGAGATCGAGCGTCACAGGGGGCGCGGTGAAAGCTGTGCGCCCCCTGCGACACTGATACAGGGGAGGAGTCAGGACGGGAGCGATCTGTCCCGCCTCCTCCCTGCAGCTGCACAACGAGTGAGTGCAGCTGCTGAGTGGCTCTGCGCGGCTGTTATAAAACGGCCGCGCAGAGCCAGGGGCTATCCTCCGGGCGGGCGAGCCGTCGGCGCCCCGGGCGATCGCCCGCCTCGCCCGCCCCTAGGAACGGCACTGATACAAACATCTAAATAGGTGAACACCTCACAAGACTTTTAAAATACCAAACAGACTACGTGTTTCTTGAAGTCCGTGCTTCACGTCCTCAGGTCTAGGTTAGATAGACCTGAGGAAGTTTTTCCTGATAGTCTTTCGACAAGGCAGCCCTGGATTAAGAAATGGCCGCACGGAAACTGTCTACAAGCTAAAAACTGCAGCGATCTCATGTGCAACGAAACAAGGGAGACTGATATATATATATATATATATATATATCTCCCATTTTTATGTTTTAATAATACTACACAAGAAAGCGCCTTTTTCTTTTTTTCATTTTTCTTATCCCCTGCATTTGGATCTCCTCTCCACCTTCCTTTTTGCTCCTCCTTTCCTCCCCCTCTTGGGAGTGTTGGAATACGTTTAGTGACTACTTCCATCTATAGGACAGACTGGCAGTGGCATTTTATGGGCAGCCTGTGTTTCCTTTAATACATTGTAAAAACATCGGTCTCTAGTCAGAGGGTGAAGTGAATCCTGGTACTAGACTATCTAGAAGCTGGGACAGTTCAGTATCTTAGGAGTTTACTGCAGATCAATTGCCTTTTACTTTACACATTTAAAGAACACTTTATATGCTGTAAATGTTATTAACCACTTGTTTTTTATACAGTTTCCTCAGGGTGGACCTGGGCTTCACTGACGGCAAAGTCTGTGATCTGGCTAGACACAGGCAGATCATATTAGTACTGTTTAGGAAAACTCCTCCCAAGTCAAAATTTTACATGATAGGACCGATATTCTTCCAACCCTTGTGTCATGTCAAAAATATTATTCCAATACTTAAACTTGAAAACATAGTAAATCATTCAGACACGTTAAGACTGGTGAGCTGGAACTATTTATTCAGACTTATTGGTTTAACTAAGCTTCTTTTTCAAAATAAGTGTCTGATTATTTTCACTTGGAATAGTTTTCTTTTATATTTCTTTTATGCATTCTTACCTGAAAACATCTCCTGTTCTGGCAGTCCAGTCGTCTGTTTCCTTAAAAAGGCTGGGATGCTTTAAAAACCATTTTCACTTATCATAGTTGGAAACTGTATCTTAATACTGTGAAAGGAGGTCCAATGTTCAGGACTCCAAAATGGTCTACATAGGCCTAGTCATTTTTTTTTCTTTATTTAAGATTTTGGTTGAAAATAGAAAATAAGCATCAAAGTACAACAAGATAAATAGTCATAAGAATAACTGCTGGAAGTGCTCAGTAGAAGCATTTACATCTATAAGTTAAATTATTACAATTTGTGTTAAATGGTTAATCTGAACATTACGAAGAGACATCAGATATAGCAGATACAGCACAGATGCATGGGACAGCACTGAAGATATGGCACTTTGATACAATGTGAAGTAGTCAGTGTACAGCTTGTATAACAGTGCAAATTAAGTGTGCCCTCAAAATAACTCACATCCATCAATGTCTAAACCGTGTAAGAGACCAAGGGGTAAAGTGGTTGATGGAAGGTATGTATCACCGAGGTGGCTGGCCTCGGTGATAAAAAACCCTTTAGTTGTTGTCAGCGATGTTATGTTGCTGACCATTTGTTATTATGGTAGTTCGGGTCCGGGGTTTTTTATGGAGCGGCCGGAGAGTTGGGTGGGAAGGTCGCTCCCATACTCCAGCCCAGGCCTTACCAGGCATATATAAGGCAGCTGACACAGCTCAAGGAGGGACAGTCTGAGGAAAGCTGGAGGCTTCTTGTGAGCTGTGGAGACATCAAGCTGCCAAGTTGTTGCTGTGGAATTTGTGCACATGACCTGGTGAGGCTGTTCCTTTATTTACAAATTTCGGTTGTTCCTGAGGAAAGGACTGCATTTGAACTGTGTTGTCATAAGCTGAAGAAAGCCTGATTTTGTTTTGTTGTTATTTGGCGTCCAGGAGACAATAAACTTTCATTCATGTTTGCACCTTACCACCTGTGTCTGCACGTACCGTGATTGCCACAATTGGTGGAGGATGTGGGCACTACTCCCAAGTGCACGGGTGATTAGAAGTTGGTGCTTAAGACTGTATGTCCTGGGTGAAAGCCATAGCACGCTCTGAAGGCATGGAGAAGCTCATTAAGCACCTGGTGCAGAGCAGTGCTCAGCAACAGCAGGCTTTTCAGGAGACAAACAGGGCTCAACAGGAGGCTAACAAGCTCCTGGTGCAGCACATGGCTATCCTGACGGACCCATTAGAGCCAGGGAATCTGCGCCTTCCCCAAGCCGAGATGACAGTAACAATGCAAGGAGGACTGTAAGAGAAGCCCTACAAAAAAATGACCCCAGATGATGATGTGGAGGCATTCCTGTCCGTGTTTGAGAGGGTAGCAGACAGGGAGAAACTGCCCCCAGAACAGTGGGCTGAGGTCCTCGCCCCGTATCTCACTGGGGAACCCCAGAAAGCTTACTGTGACCTACCTCCCCAGGATGCTAAGGAGTATGGGAAACTCAAAGCCGAGATATTGTCCCGTCTGGGAGTCACATTGGCCGTCCGGGCACAAAGGGTGCCCTGGATCAAGTGACGGTGTTAAATGGGGTTCCCCAAGAGCCAGGGGCTGATACCCGGTTCCCCCATTTTGCAGTGAACAATGAGCTATTGTATCGGGTGACTAAAGTGAGGGACGAAGTGGTAGAGTAATTACGTGTCCCAGGACCTTATCGTCGTCTGGTCCTGGAATTGGCCCATTCTCATGTGTTGGGTGGTCACCTGGGGGCCGAAAAAAAAAACCCAAGAGAGGGTCCCTGCAACGGTTCTACTGGCCCGGGTGCTTAAAAGAATCCGGGATTACTGTCAGTCTTGCCCGGTTTCCAATTAACCTCCCCGGTCGCCCACTTCCGGAGGTCCACTAGTCCCCCTGCCGATTTATAGAGGTCCCATTCCAACGCATCGACATGGACATTGGTAGGGCCTCTAGTGAAGTCCGCCAGAGGACATCAGTATATATTAGTGGTGGTGGATTATGCTACCCGTACCCTGAGGCAGTGCCTCTTACGGAAACCCCTCTGCTAAGGCATAGCCCGCGAGTTATTTCAGATATTCTAGCGAACGGGGCTACCCGAGGAAATCTTGACGGACCAAGGGACCCAATTTATGTCAAAGGTCATGAAGGAAGTGTGCAAACTCCTAAAAATCACCCAGTTAAGAACCTCAGTATACCACCCCTAGACAGATGGCTTAGTAGAGAGGTTTAACAAACCTTAAAATCAATGTTAAAAAAAGGGAGTAGCGAAGGACGGCAGAGATTGGGACTGCCTATTCCCATATTTGCTGTTCTCACTCAGAGAGGTTCCCCAAGCTTCCACGGGGTTTTCGCCCTTTGAACTGTTGTATGGTCGGCACCACTGAGGGTTGCTTGATGTGGCGAAGGAGACATGGGGAGTGAAGCTACTCCCTATAAAAGTGTAATTGAGCATGTCATGCAAATGCAGGAGAGGATCTCCAAGGTTATTCCCATTGTGACGGAACATTTGCTCAAGGCCCAGGAGACTCAGGCTAGAGTGTACAACCGATCAGCCCGACTTAGACAATATCAGCCAGGAGACCGTTGTACTAGTAACTTGTGCCCACCATAGAGAGTAAGTTCTGGCTAAGTGCGAGGGCCCATATGAGGTGGTGGAAAAGGTAGGCGAGGTAAACTACAAAATCCATCAGCCAGGGAAAAGGAAACCTTCCAAATCTATCATGTTAATTTAATAAAGCCTTGGAAAGATAGAGGTCCCACGGAAACCCCTTGCATGGTGACCACAGCCGGAGGTCAGTATTGAGGATGTTTAAATTGAGGAGGCTTTATCCCCTTCCCAGAAACAACTGTGTCGGGAGTTACTGCAGCAGAATCGTGATATTTCTCCGACTTTACCCGGTCTCACCCAGGTCATTGAACATGAGATCCTCACAGAACCTCATTGTTCGGGTAAACATCAAACCCTACCGAGTTCCGGAGGCCGTAGGGAGGCAATTTCTGCTGAGGTAAAAAGAATGCTAAAGCTGGGAGTTATTGAGGAGGCAAAGAGTGGGATGGTCAAGCCCTATAGTCCTGGTGCCAAAACCGTCTGGCGAGGGGCGGGTTCTGCAATGACTATAGGAAGTTGAATGAAGTGTCCAAATGGGATATCTACCCGATGCCCAGGGTGGACGAACTCATGAGAGGCTAGGACCTGTCGGTATATTACCACCTTGGACCTAGCGAAGGGCTACTGGCAGATTCCCTTTCCAAAGAGTCTAGAGAGAAAACGGCCTTCTCACACACAGATGGTTTGTTACCAATATGTTAGGATGCCTTTCGGGTTGCAGGGAGCCCCGGCGACCTTCCAGAGGGCAATGGACAGAGTCTTAGGCCCCCACAAAGAATATGCTGCCGCATATTTAGATGATATCGTCATTTTTAGCCGGGATTGGGAAAGCCACCTGGGTAAAAGTCCAGGCAGTCCTAGGGGCATTAAGGAAAGCTGGTTTCACTGTGAACCCAAAAATGTGCCATGGCCATGGAAGAAGCGAGATATCTGGGGGCATATTGTGGGAAAGGGAGATCAAGCTGCAGGTAAAAAAGGTGGAGGCGGTGCAGAATTGGCCACGGCCACTTACAAAAAAACAGGTTAGAGCCTTCTTGGGGATCATAGGTCGTACTACAGGAGATTTATTCCTAATTTCGCCACAGTTAGCAGCCCCTTTAACAGACCTTACAAAAGGTGCAAAGTCTGTCAATGGCTAAGTGGTCTCCAGAGGCGGAAAGGGCCTTCCAAGAGCTGAAACAGACTCTGTTTAAGCAGTCCAGTGCTTGTGGCTCCATTTTTGATAAAGAATTTATAGTGCAGACAGATGCGTCAGATGTGGGTCTGGGCACTGTCTTATCCCAGGAAATTAACGGTGAAGAGCACCCTGTCATGTTCCTCAGTAGGAAGCTGTCGGCATGTGAGAAGAACTATGCCATAGTAGAGAAGGAGGGTCTCACCATCAAGTGGGCTCTGGGCTCTCTAAGATATTACCTTCTGGGAAGAAGATTTAGGTTAATATCTGACCATGCCCCGTTAAATGGATGAGGGAGAGAAAAAGGAACAACGCCAGAGTTGGTTTCTGGCACTCCAAGACTTTGACTTCCATGTGGAGCACAGGCCAGGGAAGCTACATGGGAACGCGGACGCATTGTCGAGGGTCCATTGCTTGGTGACAGACGGTGCCCAGCCCCCCGGCTTGGGGAAGAGGGGGGGTATGTAAGAGAACAAGGGCTAAAGAGGTTGATGGAAGGTATGTATCACCGAGGTGGCTGGCCTCGGTGATATAAAAAAACCCTTTAGTTGTTGTCAGCGATGTTATGTTGCTGACCATTTGTTATTATGGTAGTTCGGGTCCGGGTTTTTTATGGAGCGGCCGGAGAGTTGGGTGGGAAGGTCGCTCCCATACTCCAGCCCAGGCTAACCAGGCATATATAAGGCAGCTGACACAGCTCAAGGAGGAACAGTCTGAGGAAAGCTGGAGGCTTCCTGTGAGCTGTGGAGACATCAAGCTGCCAAGTTGTTGCTGTGGAATTTGTGCCACTGACCTGGTGAGGCTGTTCCTTTATTTTACAAATTTCCAGTTGTTCCTGAGGAAAGGACTGCATTTGAACTGTGGTTGTCATAAGCTGAAGAAAGCCTGATTTTGTTTTTGTTGTTATTTGGCGTCCAGGAGACAATAAACTTTCGTTCATGTTTGCACCTTACCACCTGTGTCTGCACGTACCGTGACTGCCACTGAGCTAAAACCCCACAATCGCTAGTAAAAAAAAAAGTGAGTACACCCCTAAGTGAAAATGGACAAATTGTGCCCAAAGTGTCAAGATATTGTGTGACCACCATTATTTTCCAGCACTTCTTTAGCTCTCTTGGACATGGAGTTCACTAGAGCTTCACAGGTTGCAGCCACTGGAATCCTCCTCCATGACAACATCACAGAACTAGTGGAAGTTAGAGACCTTGCGCTCTTCCACCTTCTATTTGAGAATGTCCCACAGATGATCAATAGGGTTTAGGTCTGGAGACATGCTTGACCAGTCCAGCAACTTTACCCTCATTTTCTTTAGCAAGGCAGTGGTCGTTTTGGAGGTGCATTTGGGGTGATTGTCGTGTTAGAATTATGCCCTGTAGCCCAGTTTGCAAAAGGAAGGGATCATGCTCTGCTTTAGTATTTCACAGTAAATGTTGGCATTCCTTGTTCCCTCAATGAACTGTATCTTCCCATAGCTGGCAGCGCTCATGCAGCACCAAACCATGGTACTTCTACCACCATGCTGGACTGTAGACAAGACACCCTTGTCTTTGTACTCAAACACTTGACACCATTTGAACTAAATATGTTTATCTTGCTCTCATGAGACCACATGACATGGTTCCAGTAATCCTTAGTCTGCTTACCTTCAGAAAACTGTTTGCAGGCTTTCTTGTGCATCATCTCTAGAAGAGGCTTCCTTCTGGTTCGACAGCCATGCAGACCAGTTTGATGCAGTGTATGGCATATGGTCTGAGCACTGAAATGCTGATCCTCTGCCCCTGTAACCTCTGCAGTAATGCTGGCAGCATTCATAGCTCTATTTTGAAAAGACAATCTCTGGATATGACGCTAAGTATGTCCACTTTACTTCTTTGGTTGACCATCGTAAGGCCTGTTCTGAGTGTAACCTGTCTTGTTAAACCACTGTATGGTCTTGGCCATTGTGCTGCAGTTTAGTTTCATGGTGTTGGCAATCTTCTTATAGCCTAGGCCATCAACAACTTTTCTTTTCAGATCCTCGGAGAGTTCTTTGCCATGAGAAGCCATGTTGAACCTCCGATGACCAGTATGAGAGAGTGTGAGCGCGATAAAGCCAAATTCAACACACCTGCTCCCCATTCATACCTGACTACTTGTAACACTAACAAGTAAATGGCACTGTGGAGGAACATTGGCAAATTGGGCACAATTTGCACTTAGGGGTGTAGTCACTTTTGTTGTCAGTAGTTTAGACATTCATGACTGTATGTTGAGTTATTTTGAGGACTCACCAAATTTACACTGATTACTTTACATTGTATCAAAGTGTAATATCTTTAGTGTTGTCCCATGAAAAGATATAATAAATATTTACAAAAATGTTTTTTAAGATTCTGTATATAATGAAAATGAAGTGAGCATTATATTAAGTTAAAGCATCTTTGATAAAAAAAAAAAAAAATTATGAATACAAAACAAAGGGAGAAGGAAAGGGGGATAAAAATTCAGAAATGAGTTATATGGGATCCAAAGATATGGGTTATTCTTTCAGGAACATGCTACTCAATGACAAAGAAACAAAAGTGAAGGGCACCCCCTAGGAGAGTAAGCTTCCTCTTGTAGGGCGACATGTATGAACGGGATTTGCGCCTTTTTTTTGGGTTCGTGCGCCCACGGCTGATCCCCTGTCGGACGAGGGATGCGATGCTAGGTGCAGGGTTCCCCATTTTGGGGATGCGCCTAACATGAAGGGGATGCAAGGGGGCCGGGGTGGGGGCTTCCCGGGGGCGGGACGGCCCCTTCGAAAACTCCAAGCATTATGATCGCGGGTGGGGCAAAGGGGGCTTTCAGGCTGCCAGCTCCGACAGGCAGACCTATTTTGATTCTGGCTAAATGACGGCGGGGAAAAAGTGAAGGAGAAAGTAACATGAGAAAAAAACCTTTAAAATTTGAAGGGCGCAAACAGGGAAATTGGACTAACTTGGGAAAAAAGTAATTCAAAAAAGCCTTTATTGGTGGAAAACCCCCAAACAAAAAGGAGCAAACCCCTTAAAAAAAAAAAATTCCCAAAAATTAAAGGGGGACATTTTAAAAAAGTAAAAAAGAGAAAAGACTTATTGTTGGTAGGGGGGCGGAACCGGGCCCAACAAATAGGGGCACGGGGGCCCATTAAACCAATAAGAAATATTGACCCAAAAAATTTAAAAGGGGGGACAGTTCAAAATACAGTAAAAAAGCAGAAAAGAGCGATTGGTTTAGCTAGCGGAGGCTTGGGTATCCCGGGCCAAACAGAGCGGAGCTACTTGTCCCATTGTAGTCAATGGAAAAGGGTCGGGGGGAATGAAATCTGGCTCTCAGCGGGATGGAGTATAAATTTAAAAAAAATTTTTTTTTTTGGTGGGAAAATATTTTTGAAAAGAGCTGAAAAACCTTTTATTTTAAAAATTTCATCAATCAAAAAACCCCAACAATCTTTTTGTCGCCGAGACCCAGGGTAAAAATAAGGAAATTGGGATATAGAGAATTTCCGGGGAAAAACAGTAATTCAAATTCTGTAAGCGCTTTTTCATTGGTCGGGAAAAACCCCAACCAAAAAGAAAAAGGAGCGACAAGGGGCCATTTAAAAACTATGGAGAATATGGAAAAAATCAAATGAAAAGGGGAAAAATTTTAAAGTCAGTAAAAAAAAGGAAAAAAAGAATGATTTGGGTTTAGCCCAGGGGCAATTTGAAACCCCCCAATCATATGAGTGCGTCTATTTTTAATGGAAAAGAAGGGCGCGATAGAAGGGGCCCCAAAAGTTATTAAGTCTTGGGAAATATTCCCAGTACTGTGATTGGTTTTTTGGGGGAAAAGGGGCTCGGGGGGGGCTGCTTAGGGCCCAAACAGGGGTTTAGCTACCTTCTTTATAGAGTTCTATGGGGAAAAAGGGAAATGCAGAGCAAACTCCCGTTTTTGATTGGCTAAGTTTTAAAAAAGGCGCCGTTTTTTGGGCCAATGGGAGAAACGGCGAAAGTCTTATGGGTTTTTTTAATGCAATCGTAATAAAACCCTTTTGTGCCCCGGGAAAAAAATAAGACTCCCGAAGTTGGGACCCCATCTCTAAAAAAATGAACAATAAAATGGGGTAATAAAAAAAAAAAAATTCAAAAAATTCCCTTTTTATTTCTTTTTTTTCTTACACCCATTTCTTTTTGGGCAGTGGTAAAAAAAAATAAAAAAAAATAAAAATGAACAACAGTGCCTATCATGCTAGATTGACTAAAATGGGTTTTGTCAGTTTACTGAAAAATTTGGGGCTCGTTTTTTGTGCTATTTTTTTTCCCGGGGAAAATTGGGAAACTGTGACAGGGCTCTGAACCAAAAGGGGATCAGAGCCAGAACCAAAACAAAGGGAAACCCCGGGTTACCAAAAAAGTATACGGGCTTTAGGTTTTTTTTAAGTTGAAATTTTTTTGCAAGTCAGAAAAGGTATATTTTTTAAAAGTTTAAAACCCAAACACAAAAAATTTTAGTTTTTGGATGTGGAAAAAGGGAAGGGGGTTTTTTTCATTTGTTTTTGTTTTTGTCCCTTCCCTTTTTAAGAAGATTTCACCTCATTTCCACCCCAAAAAAAGCTGTGGGGATGCTTGGGAAAGTGTGTTTTCCCCAGCTACTATCTGCTTGGAAAAATTAAATTACAAGGGGCCCCCATGGCCCCAAAAAGGGCTCCTTTTTTTAAATAGGGGCAGGGGTTTAAATTTAGGGATCGGCTGTACTGTGGAAAGGAAACTTTGCACTTTCTGCTGTGTCCCGAAAGCTTTTTAGTGATATCTATGGGCCCAAAAAAAACCCTATAATTTTTTGGGTCAAAAAAGGCTGCTGACATGGCCCTTTTTATTTTTCAGTGTTTCCTTTTCGTTTATTTTGGGGGAAGACATTTTAGGGTCACAGGTTAAAAACATTTTAAAAAAAAAAAAAGCTCTGTTCACCAAACCCTGTAATTTTCTCCACTTTAAAAAAGCAGTTTTTGATATTGTGCTGGGGGTTTTTGTAAGAAATTTACCCAACCTTTTAGGCCCCACTGACTTACAATCAGGTTTTTTTGTCAAAGGGGTTTTAACTTTTTTAGATGAGAAAAATCCAAAAAATGACATTTTATCATTCGGGGGTTTTTCCCAAAAATTTTCTTTAAAACCCAAATAAACCTAGTGTATTAAATTTTTGACTTTTCAGAAAGTAATAAAAAAAACCCTTTAAAAGATTCTCCTCCCATTACCTGGGATTTGGCCAAAAATAAATTAATTTAAAAAAAAACGAGTTAGGGTTTATTTTGATTTTTATGTCAGATAGTGGGGAAAAAAATGGGATATGGTCTTTTTATATATTTTATGTAAAATTTCTTGGGTTTCAATTTTTAAAAGAATAAGCATTTCCCGTGACGAAACAAATAAACCGCTTCTTTATGATTTAGGAAAAAGATTTCAATTTACTAAGTCATCTGAAACGAGCGGAAGAAACATCACCAAATTTCCATCACGCAGAGCAGACACCGCGCCATGGGGGGCAGAGAAATCTAACCACATGATGTCATGTGGGGGCGTCTGCTCTACGTTCCAGAAGTTTGCTGACATTTCTTCCACTTGTTTCTGATGTCACTCTTTTCTCAGTCGGCGTATTTCGGCACTTTGTTGCTTATTCTTATATACTGTCAGCCTAGTCTGTTCATGGTTCACTATGACTAAGAACTACTAAGTTTGAAACGCATCAGTGTTGTATGATGTCTCTCATTGGATGTCAGGTTTTTATATATTTCAAATTAAGAATTTTTATTCACAATTCTTGAGGTTTGCTGGATTTAAGGCATTTGTTTCGTAAAGGACACCAACAGAATGGTTCTATGCAACCTCTATAGAGTGTTGAGTCTGCCTTTTTCTTACATGTGCATAGCACTTAACGAATTGGATTTTTTTTTTATGTTTTGCAAAGTGAGTGTTACAAAACAAAAAATAACCCAGTGGATTTAAGTGAATGCTTACTTGTGTATAGCCCCAGCTTAAGCATTAAAAGAAAGGTATTTTTTTTTTATCCTTCATTAGCCCTAATTGCATACTAAATATAATGGCCAGAACCTGTTGCTGTAAATTGGTATCAGGAGTACAATGCAACGTTTCCAGCTAATGACTTATAAGTTACCGTAATCGCTTACATTGTACTGTAACTTCCAAAAAAGCATGCCACGTTTCTTCTGTGCATAAAAAGCACTGAAATGTTTTGGGGAGGGATTCTTGGAGGATGAATGTTCTGCATCTGCTCAAGCTTGTACAACACTGCCATCTTTTGGGTGTTTTTATTGTCCGTCCAAAATGAAGAAGGAATTTGGAATTCAACCACTTAAAACAAAAAGAAATTTGGATCAGCGATAAGTCCACCCCCTGTTCTTTGTTACATCGTTACTTAGGTCAAAAATAGACACGTCCTTCCAGTTCATCCTAGGCAAAATATTTTTTTTGCTTTGGTGTGAAAGGGTTAGGTATTGCATTGCATTAGTATTAGCTAGATTATTTCTAAAGTCATTCAAAATCTGGTAGAAAACAGTTGTGATTGACTATAAAAACAAATGGATATGTAACTTTAAAGCCTCCGTCGTTCCAACTCGTAACACCACAGAGATAGAGACACTGACGTTAGCCACGCTCCAGGGATGGAGTCATCTGCTGGAATGTCCTCGAGAAGCCTAGCCAACTGGTGTGAGATGAATGCCCCAGTGGGCAAAAGGATCTAACTAATTGGTTATTCAGTGACAAGTGAAGGATTTTCTAAGGAGACGCATTGGAACCCTACAGCATTTTGCCCCAACCGTATATGGTTTTTTTTTTGGAGGAAAGACGTAGGTTCTGAACAGAAAGTGCTTTTGTGTTAATGTAGCTGTAGAGTTCTTCAGCTCCAGCCAGATTCCGAGAAACTTCTCCTTTGCTTGTAATGTTGACCTTGGCAAAAGCTGTACCGCAAGGCTAAGCTGAATCATTTTACCTTGTCCCAGGGCTGAGGAGGCAGCTGTACGGAGAGCGAACAAAGGCAATGGCAGCAGTGGCCAGACTAAGCCTATAAATGCTCATTTTGTTGGCTATGAAACCATACTGTGGACAAAACCCCTTACAGTGGTCTAGTTTAGATGTCAATTCCTAATGCTTAGAATAGTGTTATTTTATAGTAGCTTACCCCTATGTTTTTGTACCTTTTCCTGGATCTATACTATAAACATAGAAACTATAGGGCCTGTGTGTGATGAGGCAGCTTGATTTACTGCTAAGGATTTGCTTCAGTAATCTGCTTGTATGCATCAGAGTTTGTATAGGCAGCACACATACTAACATGAGTGGAGGTGAGAGGGGGTGGGCTTGTACAGCTGGGGTCCTTGGTTCAAACCCAACCAGTGTCAGCATCTGCTTATTACTTGTATATAACCCAGAAGGGGGAAACATCTCTCCTTGAGGAGAGCCACCAATAAATTGGTTGGTGTGAGGATTTACTCGCCTATCAGACCTCACTGACTGTTTTGCATAATGCAAAGGCTTATGGGAAAAGAGCTGAGGAGCTCCACAGCGCACTCTTTTGTATGTAATTATCCTCAATTCACAAGTAGCTCACAGGAGCCTTGCAATGTGAAAAGGATTTGAGCCAAACCAGTGAAGTTCATTTATAGACATTTACATGGCTTCCTTTGAGATGCTCCAGTTCTCTTCCATACACTAGAAACCTACTGGCAGATTAATTGGCTTTCTATTAATTTTTTTTTTACTTTATTCATTGTTCTTGAGCTGTTATATTTCATAGCCCTGTTTAGGGACTGTTGTTATTGACATTGATCCTTGTCCCCTGTCAGAGTCTCAATTCTAGATTGACCTGTTGGTATGGTTTAGGAATATTTGGGAAAGAGGAATACTCAGATGAAACCCACCAAACACAGGGAGAACATACAAAGTGCTTATAGATGTTGTCCTTGATGGAATTTGATCCTAGACCACTGAGCTACCATGCTGTCTGCATGTTTCCTTAGGCTATTTCTCCACGGTATAGAAAAACAATCGTATTTTATACATGTTGTATAATACGCCGGCATTTTGGGTTTTGCTATTGGTTTCCCATGCAATCAGTTAGATGGGCCGATGGCAAAAAAATAAATGACTGCGTTTTTTGCGCAAAACGTGACAAAAACCGCAGTCGCGCGTCAGACGTAAAAACTGTCATCTTTCGAAAGTTTTATGTCCGATGTCGTGTACACATAGCCTTAGTGTATGTGTCTAAGGTTGGTAAACTAAACTGTGGGGACAGGGACTGTCAAGGGGAAATATAAACACCATACAGCACTGTTAAATATGTTGACACTATACAAAAAATTAGTGTGCAATGTTAATTTAAAGGGAACCTGTCACATAGTTTATGCTACCCTCTCTGAGAGCAGGATGTGATAGCGGGAGAGAAGCTGAGCTCTGTGATGTGTAGGTTTATATAATTTGGAACAGGTTTTCCGCGTATAAAAGAGAAAATGCTGACTGAGCTCCATAAAGGGTTTTTAACACAAAGTAAAGTTGGTGTGGAAAGCTTTCAAATTAAATTATAAACATGGTCATCAATCATCTTTATTAAAAATTATATAGCAATTTTGTTTTAGCTGCTACCTTATTGATCCATAGCGCATAGCTCGTCCGCAGGGAATACTGCCAGTGACAAGAGCTCCTCAGTCCTGGATGCACATGTTCAGATATCACCTCTCCTTTCAGGTAGCTACTGTCAGTCTCTCTTCTGCCTAGTAATCACATGCAGTCACTGCTGAGCAGGTGCTAAACCCCAGGTACTGTCTACTGTTCTCTGTGTGCCTTGGTAATTAGTCAAACAGTACAAATAAAAAAAGAAACCTCAATCAGGTATGTGCTTTGAGAAAAAATAATGGTTCCTGCAGGGATTTGAACCTAGGATCCGTATGCTGAAAGGCAGAAGTGCTATCCCCTCAGCTACATTGTAGCTACTCACAGCTCTCTACATGAACAGACCTTTGTGTGACTAGAGTGAGCACACTGTGGAGAAAGGCATAGTGATGTCAAGCCTGCTGGGTCACATGCTAGGTAGTTCAAAAAAATCATACAAGCCCCCTTTTGGACACACTGAAAAACCTTTATATATCACAGATCTCAGCTCCTCTACTCTATCATATAACTCTATATATCACAGAGCTCAGCTTCTCTCCTCTGTCATATAACCCTATATATCACAGAGCTCAGCTTCTCTCCTCTGTCATATAACCCTATATATCACAGAGCGCAGCTTCTTTCCTCTATCATATAACCTTTATATATCACAGATCTCAGCTCCTTTCCCTCTAACATATAACCCTATATATCACAGAGCACAGGTTCTCTATCATATAACCCTATATACCACAGAGCTCAGCTTCTCTATCATATAACCCTATATACCACAGAGCTCAGCTTCTCTCCTGCTATCACATCCTGTTATCAGATAAGGGAGCATAAACAATATAAAAGGTTCCCTTTAATTATTTTGTAGTAAAAATGCTTTAGTCAAATTTTACCTTTAATTCTTTTCTTTATTGAATGATTGTAGCAGTGCATATTGACATAAAAAAGCAACCAGTAGAGGTCTATATGTCTCCCTGAGTTATCCCTTAAGCAGGCATACTTTTTTCTTAAAGGGGTTTTCGGGTCATTTTAATAAAGTTTTTTTAGGATATTGCTGCACTTTAAAAAAAAATAAAAATTAAAAGGTAATACTGATTTCTCCTCTCGCCTTTGTTCAAGTGCTGCCACTGTCCACCATCTCCGCCGGTCTTGCTTCTGTCTCTCTTTGAATGAAACGTCCCCACGGCAGAGGTCACGTGTCAATGCTTGATGTTACTATTTAGAAGTAAATGCTTCAAATGGTGATGCCAGCTGATGGCACATGACTGCTGCAGCCAGTCAGTGTGTACAGCAGTGATGTTCCCTTTGGCTGGGGCTAGTAAATAGAAGATCTAGGGAGATGGCTGCCAGCGGCATCGATGGAACGTAGATGGAGAGGTGAGTATAGGCTTCTTTATTTTAAATGGTTAAATACATAAAATATACCTTTTATTTAGAATATTGTTAAAAACCTATACTTACCCTACTAAGACCCTCAAAACACCTAGACAACCCTAACCTAGCCAAAAGACATGTAGGGTAATCGCCCCAATAAGGGCGCCCCCTACCCGGAACCTAATCCCTTACTATCAATCCCTACAATTCCCTACTTACACGATACCATAGATACTAACACATACTACATGTTATAAACACAATCCATTGAAGAAATGATCATGCATCCTTCAGATGTATCCTATATGCACGTCGCTAATATAGTATTTAACTAGCAACCACCAAATAGTAAAGTATACAAATGTGTGGAAAAAAGTTATTAGATTCACAATCCTCCTTATCAATGTAGTTTCCTACACCAAACCGACGCGTTTCCCCCTATCTGATGTGAGGGTTCATCAGGGCAAATGGTATAGCAACATAAAGTCCACACGCATAGATGCAGAGAATGATACATTGTAATATAGTCTATACAAAGATATCCAATACTTGCATGTCCAAGACCATTAATATTGGTCCCATGTGTCCCGGATCATGTCCCATCAAAGTAAATGGTGCTTATAAGAAAACCAACTCGATAGACAACTTTCAGGTCATATGACTGTATGTGGAAAAAATATGTTAGCGAGGCAAAGTCTCTCAGAAGCCAATTTGTGTGCCCAAAGGGTAAGGCCAGCTGTCAACATTTCATGCTCGTTTTCTACGTCCCTCAGACAGCAGTGCATTAAAAACGGCAACAATTACCCAATGGGATTCTCTGCACAGAAGACGTCCCCTCTGTGCAGTGTATTCCGTTCAGTAATCTTTTTTTTGGCAGTTTTTTTTTTATTGTAATCACTTTTGTGTTCTATTTCTATTATTTTCTTGTGTTTTTTTTACTGGTACACTCTTATTTTTCCCTCCTGGGAATATTATTTATGGCATAAAATTTTCCTTTTATATAAAAGAATTTATAACATTTTTGTGCCATATGCTTTTGTGCCACTTTTATATGATTTTTTTTTTACTTTATTGACTACTTATTGTTCTTGTTCTGTAATTGTCAATTAATTACAGAACAAAAATCATGGACAATTGTTTATCTTTTATTATGTATACTCATTATCTATACAATTTTTAATTTTGTAGCTTACTTGTAATCATGAACAATTGTTACATTTTGCAATGATTTCTAGGGGACTGGTGTATCATTCACATGCTATAGTTTTGATTCATGCTTATATCAGATTTTAATGTATCTTTAGAGTTGTATCACATTATACAGATATGTGTGTGTGTGTGTGTGTACATTCAGTGGGGAAAATAAATATTTGATACACTGTCATATTTGCAAGTTTTCTCACCTACAAAGAATGGAGAGGTCTGTAATTTTTATCGTAGGTAAACTGCAGCTGTGAGAGACAGAATCTGAAAAAAAATCCAGAAAATCATGTTATGATTTTTAAATAATTAAATTTGCATTTTAAATTTCTTGAAATAAGTATATGATCACCAACCACCTAGCCAGAATTCTGGCTCTCACAGACCTGTTTGTTTTTCTTGCACACATTACCTGTGTTCATTTCACTTGGTTTAACTCGTTACCTGTATAAAAGACACCTGTCCACACAATCAATCACACGCAATCTCTCCATAGCCAAGACCAAAGAGCTGTCTAAGGACACCAGGGACAAAATTGTAGACCTGCACAAGGCCGGGATACAGGACAATAAGCAAGCGCTTGGTGAGAAAGGGCAACAATTTTGGCGCAGTTAATTTGAAAATGGAAGAAACACAAGATGACTGTCAATCTTCCTCGGTTTAGGGTTCCATGCAAGATCTTGCCTCTTGGGGTAAGGATAATTCTGAGAAAGGTCAGGAATCAGCCCAAAACTACATGGTAGGACCCGGTCAATGACCTGAATAGAGCTGGAACCAAAGTCCCAAAGATTACTGTTACTAACCCACTACGCTGTCATGAATTAAAATCCTACATGTCACACAAGGTCCCCCTGCTCCCACCAGCACATGTCCAGGCCTGTTTGAAGTTCACCAATGTCCATCTGGATAAACCAGATAAGGCATGGGAGAAGGTCATGTGGTCAGATTAGACCAAAATAGAACTATATGGTATCAACTCCAATTGCCGAGTTTTGAGGACGAAAGAGGAGTACGACCTCAAGAACACTGTCCCAACTGTGAAGCATGGGGGTGGAAACATCATACTTTGGGAGTACTTTTCTGCGATGTTGATAGGACGACTGCACCGTATTAAAGGAAGGGTGTATGGAGCCATGTATCGCGAGATTTTGGCCACCAACCTCGTTCTTTCAGTAAGAGCATTAAAGTTGGGTTGTGCTAGGTCTTCTAGCACAGTCAGGGCAACTAAGGAGTGGGTCTGTAAGAAGCGTTTTAAGGTCCTCGAGTGGCCTAGCCACCTGAAAGATCTGGTGGAGATCTGTATGGAGGAGTGGGCCTAAATCCTCTGCTGTAGTGTGTGCAAACTTGGTCAAGAACTACAGGAGCTGTCTGACCTCTGTAATTGCACAGGTTTCTGCAGCAAATATGTAGGTCTGGTTTGCTAGTGTATTAAATATTTAATTCATGCAATAATATACAAATTAAGTATTTAAAAATCATACGATGTGATCTTCTAGATTTTTTTTTTTTTAGATTCTGTCTCTCACAGTTGAAGTATACCAATGATAAAAATTAAAGACCTCTTGCAAAATTGCCAGTGTATCAAGTTATTTTCCCCACTTTATGTATGTGTGTGTGTGTATGTATATACACTCACCGGCCACTTTATTAGGTACACCATGCTAGTAACGGGTTGGACCCCCTTTTGCCTTCAGAACTGCCTCAATTCTTCGTGGCATAGATTCAACAAGGTGTTGCAACGATGCTCAATTGGTACCAAGGGGCCCAAAGAGTGCCAAGAAAATATTCCCCACACCATGACACCACCACCACCAGCCTGAACCGTTGATACAAGCAGGATGGATCCATGCTTTCATGTTGTTGACGCCAAATTCTGACCCTACCATCCGAATGTCGCAGCAGAAATCGAGACTCATCAGACCAGGCAACGTTTTTCCAATCTTCTACTGTCCAATTTCGATGAGCTTGGGCAAGTTGGAGCCTCAGTTTCCTGTTCTTAGCTGAAAGGAGTGGCACCCGGTGTGGTCTTCTGCTGCTGTAGCCCATCTGCCTCAAAGTTCGCCGTACTGTGCGTTCAGAGATGCTCTTCTGCCACCTGGTTGTAACGGGTGGCTATTTGAGCCACTGTTGCCTTTCTATCAGCTCGAACCAGTCTGCCCATTCTCCTTTGACCTCTGGCATCAACAAGGCATTTCCGCCCACAGACTGCCGCTCACTGATGTTTTTTCTTTTTGGACCATTCTCTGTAAACCCTAGAGATGGTTGTGCGTGAAATCCCAGGAGATCAGCAGTTTCTGAAATACTCAGACCACCCTTCTGGCACCAACAACCGTGCCCACGTTCAAAGGCACTCAAATCACCTTTCTTCCCCATACTGATGCTCGGTTTGAACTGCAGGAGATTGTCTTGACCATGTCTACATGCCTAAATGCACTGAGTTGCCGACATGTGATTGGCTGATTAGAAATTAAGTGTTAACGAGCAGTTGGACAGGTGTACCTAATAAATTGGCCGGTGAGTGTATATATATATAATCTTACACACACACACACACACACACACACACACACACACACACACACACACACACACACACACATATATTTTTTTTTCTCTTGACTAAGAGTAGGGTTCTGTTCATAACATCCATGAGGATTCCCACTTGAAATGCCTATCTAAAACCATAAGTAAACCAGTCCCATTAACATCAATAGAAAATATGTATTATTGTTCATACAACGCCTATTTTTGGCGGTAATTTTTTCCGTAAAAAAAAGACTTCGCAAATGTTCATTCTTTGGTTATATTCCGCTTAGAAATTTAATATTGATATCAATAGATATGGCTAAAAACCTTTTGTAAAACGCGTCCCAAACAGTTGCATGGGGTTTTTAAAGCATATCTGTGTCCAGAACCACATAGGAATAATTGGGACTCATTCCTCTACTATAAACCATGAGTTAAAAAACTACAATAAATCCACATGCAACAATAGTTGAAATCCGCCAAGTAAATTTTACTTATCGTGTCGACATACCCTAAAAGAGCCTTACTGTCACTGCATGTATACCTCTTACAATAGTGGTGTAAATTCAGCTCAATCTGTAGTAACCCTTAGTACGGCAGTTATATAATGCAAATACTGTACTGAAGTTGTAATATTTTTTTTCCATGTTCTATAGGTCAGTTTTTAGGTTTTAGTTACTATTAATGGTGTAAGAAGGCGTTATAAATCCTGTCTAAGCTGCAGAGCTTTGTGTTACGTTTTCCTGTTGAGCTCTGCATATTCCATTCCGGAACTGACTTTTGTCTCTGTGCAGTTTTCAGAGGGTTCACAAATAAGCATTTCAAATAGCTGTTCCTTCGCTTGTGGTGCATTATGGGGCATTTTTTCAGCTTTTATGACGGGCAACTGAGCCATGTCTCTTAATTACAATTTACAGGATGTAGCTAATTAGAGCTTAGTGACTACTACTTCTGTTATTCTCAACAGCAATTCAAACCTTACGTCCCTGTGATTCAGGCAACAATAATAATACATACTGCCATTAATTCCAGAATAAAAGCAGATTAAATAGTTGGGGGTAAAATAGCAATTAACCTCTAAACGTGAATCACTGTCCTATAATTGGCCGTATCCTGTCTTTTTTAGAGCACAATTGCAGGATCATAGACTTGTAGAGGAAAATATTAGTTAAATTCTTCTTGCGTCCAGTATTACAGACAAAAGACGTTATTGTTGGTCCTTCTCCAACCTCTGTCTAAAAAAGTGGCGATTGAGTTATATTCCTATCAGATCCTAAACTGTACAGCGCATGTGCTGACAGCGTCGTATTGGTCTGCTTCAGATGCTGAGCTTGTTTAACTAGGTGGACTGGAGGTTACTGGTCCTTACTTGTCTGCCTACAAAAACAAATCAAAACCCACTTAACACATGAATCAATGGCATAGTAGGCAGTAATCCCAACCATTAAATTTGCTCATAAAAGCAGGGAGAGGACAGGCATTAAACCCAGAATTAAAATGAGTTCCAGCCTTGCTTGCATTAGTAGACAAAGGCCATTTATTATACACTGAGTCGATCATAAGGTTTTTTTGGTTTTTTTAAATTACATGAAAACTGAATATTTGAAATGTAGATCTTTAATGGCTTAAATGAATAAGAGATCTTCCAAAATAAACATTTTATTGGGGAAAATAACTTGGGGAAGAGTTTAGGTCATCTGAAAAGAGTCCTGGAGATATCCAATTTCTTGTGCTTAAAGGGGTTGTCCAGGGGAAAAAAAAAGTATTTAAAAATAAAAAACCCTCCCAAAGTTAGGCACTTTAGTCATGTATTTTTATTACATTTTCTGTGGGCTTCCTGCCAACAAGAAGCTGGACAGTTCTGTGTTGAGCCCAGGAAACCAGGTAACTAAAAAGGTTTGACCTTTTTCAGAGCAGTCTTTGAAGCCACATTCCTTTTGGTCCTTACTTAGAAAGCTCACAGCACTCTTAGGGCTTGTTCACCGGCGTTTTCACCCCGTTTTAACTACATTTTTTTAGTCCTCTCGGGACCGACAGGAGGGACCCAGAGGGGGATTAACCATTAGCAGTGAGATTATCACTGTGGGCTATGAGGAAGAGTGGCGGGGTTCACATGAAGATACCGCTGCGTGTTTCCCCCTGCTTGTCGGCTCCCTCTTTTTAAAGAAATTGAAGCAATTCTTTCAAAGAATGTCCATCTTGGGACAACTTCTCCATCTTGGGACAACCCCAAAGTGGACATTCACTGGTAACGTTCACTAAGATGGTTAAAATAAATCTAAATATTACTATTGTCTACAGGGAATCAAACCAAACATACATGATCTATATATTAATGTTTAGGTACAGTAACTTTGGTGAACAAAACCTCTTTAACAAATCTTTAAAAATTTTTGGGGCCCAAAACAAAATAAATAGTAACATGATATGGTTAATTTTATACATACATATATAATTATTTAATAGGAAAATACAACTTAATTTCCTTGGAAATAGTCAGATTTTCCTTTTTTCTCAGTACCACAACTAAATCCTCTTTAATGAGCTTTTCCACCCTGTCAGAAAAACAAGAAATCTGCCAATTTTCTCCTTAACTTGTGACTGTCATACAGCAATGCTCCTGCAAACTGTCCAAGGCGAAAGAAATATATGGAGTATACTTAGGCCGACTGTTTTTCTGTTTGTGTCAGCAAAGCCTCATGTTGGTTGGAAGAAATACTGGATTTTAAAAAACTGTTAGGAAATTCTGCCCAGTATTATTTCTTGGATAAACCAAAAGAAAGAATAAAGTAATACTCTGGATAAAACCTCTACACCTTGTTATCCATTGTGCTGGGCTTACAGGGCATATGACATGGCAAATCTGTCCTTGGTGCTCTTTAAGTCACTGTGGTGGGCGCAGTTTTAAGTATATCAGTTTTACCAATTCCGTTCCTTTAAAACGGCACTTCCATCAGAAAGGGGTATTTTTGTTAAAACCAACATACTTGGAAAACAATTTTTTTTAGGATTTTTTGGTAGGGTTTTTTTGTTCAATTTTGACAATCTTCTGTAAAAATTACATATAAAATCTTATCTTATCCTTTTCTATTGTTGATCATAAATAGAAAAAACTCCTGAATGGCAGGGTAGACAAGCCTTAGCTTACTGTAGTTGCTGCTTACCTGTATGTAGTCCCATTATAAATAGTAGGTAATCACAATGATTGATCTATTGTTCTGGATAAGCCTAGATAAAGATTAGACTAGAGCAGAAGGGCAATGACAACAAAAGGATAATGGGTTAATCTTTTTCTGTACTTTGGGAGTTTCCAGCTTTCTTCACACTTATCAGGTCCTGCTAATAACACTTAATTTTTTTAGGGCATCCAGCGATCCTCCCACTGCTGTTCTATCAGAGCTCACAGGAAGTGAAGTCAGAGACAAACCAGGAAGTCATGTAGAGAGGGAAACTTGGAAAAAATTCTAAACAAAACATAAAAACCCACCCAATTTTTGCAAAAAATCCACACAATAGTTTCATATTGTTTGTCAATATGTTAAAGAAATTTTTTGATGGTAGTTTTCTGTATTACTGATAATTCCCAGTGTCTTCCTTGCCCCTGTACCTCTGCTGTATGAGCTTGCAGTTGATTCAAGTGAGAACCCTAGAACATGTACCCACCTCAAATTTAGCATTTCATAAAGGTCAACAATAGTTGGAAAGTTGTCCTGAATGGGCTCCCACCTTTAGGATACATTCACACGATGTACTGCGGTGAGTACAGTACGCGCAACAGTACATCGTGTCGTTTCGGGAGCCCGCGCTGATCAGCGTGTACTCCCACGGCACGGGGCCCCATAGACATGCATTACTTGCAGCGTGTAATTGTCAGAAGTAATTGACATGTCACTTATCTCCCCGCGCGTACAATACGGTCGTATTGTACAAACAGGGAGAGGAGGCGTAATCCGTAGTTCTCTATGAGAGCTATGGATTACCGTAATTTCCCAGCATATTAAGCACAGTACGCGGCAAAATGCGCTCCAAAATAAGCAGTGTGAACATACCCTTATGATCTCAGAGCAGGTGAAATTCGTAAAGAATATGTAACTATTATATTTAAAAAAATATATAAAATTGTCGGTTAGTTTCAATCCTGAACATAGAAAGTAATTTCCAACTACCAGCAGCTCCTTCTGAGACCATAGTCTACACAGCACTAAATTCTCGGAAGATTCAGTATTTAGAATCCGCCGAAAACCCAACTGTACCCAGCGCTGTGTAGACCGCAATGAAAAATCTGTTCTGTAGTTTACACAGCACTGATTTTATTTTGGGTTGGTTTAAATTCCACCGGATTCTGGCGGATTTTCAAACCTGCTGGATCTTCCGTAGGATTGCCGTCAGATTCCTGTACCTTGAATGTATGGGAATACGATGGCAATTCCGAAAAACGACTGCAAGTCTGTGCCAAAAACCACGGTCCAGTGATGTGTAGACTTAGCCTGACTGTTAGATGCAAGGACTTCCTCTATCTGGATTATTTATCATTTTCTTTACTCTTCATTTTGCATTATGTTGGGCGCCATTTTGGGGCTTTGGAACCAGTTACCAGTTTTCCATAAATATGATTTCAACATAAAATGGTTGTCCCAGCAAACAATTAATATTGTATGTGGAGAGGCCACTGTAGGTGCAACGTGGAATCAAAATGGACTTCTGATATTTTTTTTCTTTTAAGCAAAACTTTGTTTTCCAGTATTTTAAGCTTTTTAAAAATGGAAATGACCTTGTCCTCGGGCTATTTGGATTGGATCCAATGTAAGAGAAGATTATAATGGTTATTTTGTTAATTCCTGTGTTAATATAGAATTGTGATATGCTTGTTAGGAATCCTCGCATACATATTGATAACATCAAGGTTTCATGTTTAATCCAGACCTCTCATCGGAGCTGTATACAGAGTAGTAAACAATTCTGAGTAGTACAGATACTTCGAAGTGATAAATGTCCTGCTTAATGTTTAGAACAAACCACAAGCTGTACGGGCGGATGTCGTGCATGTTCCCTGCATTTGGAACATTTCCAAGAAAAATAAATTACTTAGAAATTGACCATTTGAACATAATTCTTATTATTGTACTTGACAGATTCCTCACAAAAGTGACATAATTGTATTATCCTGGACCCCAATGTAAAATCTGAAACAGCCACCTACTATGCGTCATTTATATCACTGGTAAACACACAAAATTCGGATCATCAAATGTACTTATAAATTACGGATCCTAATTTATAAGTATATTTCTGCTACTCTTAGGATACATGAAAATCTAAGACACTTAGCGCACTTTTTGGTCAAAACTGTGAGGGCCCAACCACCATGACAAGGTAACCTATGTTCAGATGGGGTCCTACTCTTAACAAGCATCTTCACCTCGCTTGATGCCTTCTCAGGCCTCCATACTTTCAGTGCATAAAGGTCCGAGCTACAATCTATTCTGATTAAAAATAGCCTATGTGGGTGGTTGGAGTGTACAACCAAAAAGGAGGCCGGCACTCCCCCACGCAAACAATCCAAAAAAGAAAAGATCAGCACATCAAACACAATTCTAAATAAAATGGCACAGGTGTAGGCTGACATGGCCGTAAACAATGCAAGCACAAAACGGATCAGCAGCACTTCTCAACCACTGATCTCTAGACCTGGAAAGGCACCAAGAGGGATAAGAATGCTTGTGTAGTGTAGGTCCCCATCTGAACTGGGGTCATCTTGCTGTTGGTGGATGGGCCCTCAAAGTTTTCATTAAAAATGTGCTCTAAGAACCTCAGCTTTTCATGTATCCAAAAAGTAGCAGAAAAGCAGTTTGAAATAATTCTTATATTCATGGTTTGTCTGTCTCTTGTGCTGCTGTCTGTTTGCATTGTTTGTGGCCACATCAGCATGTACCTTCACCATTTTGTTTATCTTGTTTTGAATTATTTATAAAAAACCTGTAGACTGTAAGGCTATGTTCACACGGCTTATTTGCAGGGAGTAATTACGCCCCGCAATTACCCGTGGGCGGGGGGGGGGAGGGGGGGGGGCCCTGCCGGCCCTAGACTTTATTATAGCGGGGGGCTATACCGCTGGTAATTCAATGTCATTTATTCTCCCCGCGGGGATTCGCGAGCGGGAGAGGGGGACGTTTCCATAGTTTTCTATAGAACTGGGATTACCGAAGAAGGGAAATAATTCACCGTACTTCGCGCACTACGGAGCGTAATTATGGACTGAAATACGTCCCATTTTAAGCCGTGTGAACATAGCCTAAGAGTATGTTCACACAGCATATTGGGGCACGTATGGTGCGTGCCGCAATACGCCGGGTGTTTTGGAAGCACGTGCTGATCAGCGCATAATTCCAAAGCACGAGGGGCGGTCAGCACCTGGCCACGCCCATTGACATGCATTGTGAGCGGCGTGTGAGTATTGTACGTGCGGGGAGATGACGCGGAATTCATAGTCCTCTATGAGAGCCATGAATTACCGTAATTGCGGCACACATTTCGCCGCATATAAATCACAGTACACAGTGAAGTACGTGCGCATTTACGCTCTAAAATAAGCCGTGTGAACATACTCTAAGCCTTCGAGGGCAGGGTCCTTTCTGCCATTTGTTACTTAGGACCACATGTATGAAAACTGTCTTGGTCTAAGACTTTCTTTGCTGCCCATAACAACCAATCAGAGCACCCCTTTCATTTTTTCAGGGCACTATATGAAATGAGAGGGGTACTCTGGTTGCTATGGGCAACAAAGTGAGTTTTAGACCTAGACAGTTTTCATACATTTGGTCCTTAGTGTTGCCACTGTGCTTTGTTTGGTCCAATGTTATGTATGTAGCTCCCTCGAATATACAGCGCCCTGGGATTTATGGTGCTGGCAGTGGGGCACGTTGGCTTCCTAAAAGCGCTATGACCAGGAGCAACTGCTGATCTCTAACAAAGAGCTTAATGGCAAAATTCACAACAGGCATTCAGTTTGAATTGGGATTTAAACAGTCCTCCTCATCATGCGGTTCACATTTTGGTCATATTGGTCATTAGACCAAGACAACACCTTACAATTGATCAACAGTACATCTCCATTGTGAAGCTTCAAGCAGGATGCTCTTAGTCCAAAGTGGCCACTGAGCTTAGATTGTCACAGAGTGTTATCAGCAGGTTGCAATACAGATATAGAGGGACTGGAAGAGCCCTAGAACTAGATTTATATTATTATTTAGTGAAGATGTCATTGCTTGTCTACTGTAGAATCCCAAGAAGCCCCTAAAGTGGTCTGGGTTAGCGGGTCATGCAGCTCATCATATACTTTTACTAATGTTAATTTGTGACCTATTAAACTGGTTCTTTTTGTCTTTCATTTACTTTAACAGAGTTAGTTTAGCTTTTTCCACTGCGTAATGTTGCAATGAAGTAGATGAACTTAAGTCTTGAAACTTTCCTATGTTACTATTCCTTTCAGAGGGTTTTCTTGATCATTTGTCTTTGAATGTCAGTGATTTGGGGGTCACTGAGGTAAATGTTCCTTCTTCTGAGCCCCCTGTCTACCTACAATTCGTTATTATGTCTTCAATACAAGCTGAGATTATAAGACATGTGCAGGCAGTCCAGTAGCTGTGAACATTTCCAAAAATAATGTGGGACACATTTCCTGTTTATGATGGATGGTGCAGGGTCAGCCAGCTTAGATTTATTAATAAGTGGAGCAGCGGTCAAAAGGATTCTAGACAAATCTGCACCAATGCTATTCAGGATTGGGAATTAAGAATGCTTAAAGGGATATTCCCAGTTAAGTGAGCACACTGTTATTGTGGGGGTCTCTTGGACCCCACCTATCTTAAAAATGAAGGTGTTGCAGCTCTTAATTAGCTCCATAGTCCTATCAATGATTTTTCCTGAACAGCGGTGCTACTGGCTATCAACTGTGCAGGGAACTACAACCTGGTGTCTGGGATGCCACTTAGAAGAGCTAAAACTAAATTCGTGCTATGGTTTAATTTGTAAAGAGACAACATATGCTATCAGGATGGGAATGCGCCTTTAATTTTTTTTTTTTATTATTATAAGGACACTTATTTCTGTCAATCATTTTTAATGAGAACCTTGGGTGACATTCTAATTTTTTTTCTTTTTTATATAATATGTGAAGAAACAAGGTTACCTTTTTAATATGTTTGTTTATTGAAGTGTATACGTTTGATACATTGAAGAGTAATTAAATGGGCTGCTAAAAAAGGTTATTGCAATGGATGATATATATAAGAGTTATATTGATAAATGGCATACTATATTTCATTGCTGTATTTTTCTATATGTACATAGCTTGCACCCACAAATAAAGATTTTTTGCTTGGAAATTACCTTATAAATAATGGCCAAAACATTTCTTCACATATTATATAAAAAAGTTAAAAAAAATTAGAATGTCACCGCCGTAACCAGTCATGAGTCCATTTTGATAGGTACCAGGAGGTAGAATTTGTAAAAAAAAACTCTAAACTTGCAAAAAAAAAATGCAGGATGACTATGTGAGCTTTCCTCTTTAGATGATGGTACTTATGAGTTGATCACATTAGTAGTCAGAACCAACATCTCTTGGTAGCTATAGCAGCGCCTCCCATTTAGTAGTGAAATTTTACCTCCTTCTCTTCGCAGTTGTCAGAGCAAACCCCATTTCACAATAAGACATGGAAGTCCCCTTATTTCCACAGCAGTCTCAGTAGCCATCTTTTCTGTTCTCCAGTAGTCTGAGCAGTTCCCCTCTTTGGCTCCCCAGTAGTGAAAACTTGATTTCTTCCTCTAGTTGTTATAACAACGCCTCCTCCTGTTTAAGAATCTGGACAGTGTTTTATTGTCTTGGGGGGACGGTTCTGTCCGCGGTTTGCGGATTCGCCCATCCCCCTAATTATTGAATAGCACACTTTCCATTCGAAAACTGGGAGGAAGATTGTGCATGTTCCGAGTTTTTCGGAATGCCAGCACTGTGAAAATCCACCCAATAGCAAATAGGGCCATGTAGACTACTGGGCGGATTTTCTATTGAGGTCTACAGGGATGGTTGACAGTCGGTTTTCAGACGGTTTTCAAATCCGAAAACTACATGAAAAACCAACTGAAAACTCTTGCCGTGTGGAGATAACCGAGCAGGCAGACTATGCTTAATGGATGCTGGTCTAAATGCTTTGGTATTTATTGATACAAAAGTGCAATCCATTGTTTAGTTGTATTTTTACTAGACAAAGTATCATTATGATTATTTCTATTAAAGAAGTTTTGTCACAATCTCATTTCATACCTCCTGTATCCAGCTCTTCATTGCTCTTTTGTTGTCATCAATGAAAGGATGTATGTATCGGTATGAGTAAAGCATTGTGAGTAGCTGAGAGGTAAAGTTTTTGCCTCCAGGCACAAGGGTCCTAGGTTCAGATCCCTTCAGGAACCAAACCTGTGGATTTCTTTCCTCTTTATCAATGCACATACCTCATTCAGGGTTTTTTTTTTTATTTATTTGCACTGTTTGACTAATTACTAAGGCGTACAGAGGACAGGAGTAGAATGACAGCACCTGTGGTTTGAATACTCAGTAGCTGCCTGAGAGGAGAGGTGATGTCTGAGCATGTGCGACCAGGACTGAGGAGCTCTCAGCCCTGGTCGTATCCCCTGGAGATGAGCTGTAAACAATGGATCACTAAAGAAGCAGCTAAAACAAACACGATGCACATTTTTTAATAATAATGAATGGTGAAAATGTTATTTCATTTGCTTGCTTCCCACGTCAATTTTACTTCGTGGCAAAACCCCTTTAAAGTACCATTATTTACAAGGCGCTGTACAAGCAAAGGGGGTTCAAATACATAATATAATATCAGGACATATACCATACTAGCCCTAAATAACCACTGATACAGAAGGAGAGAGGATGCTGCCCACAAGGGCCTACAATCAGTACTGATCTCAACCACAGATGATTCCTGGTAGTCCAAGCAAGGGCTGACCGAGACTACCCTGGAGATGTTGGTGGCATTATTAATTCTCGGCATGCTTGTCTCCACCTATTTATGATCATTAAAGAATATAAGAACTGTACAATAGCCGTTTTCATGTGACTAGTATTTCTCATTAGTTAATAATGTCAGCCGGGATTGTGAATAACAGCACTATATTATTTTTATCAGACAAGTAGGGAATATAAAAAAAGAAAAATGTAACAGAATAATCTGTGCACTATTATTAGAAAAACAAAACGCCCCTAAGTCAAACGTGAACCCACACTGTCGCATTCACAGCGTGACACCAGACGACCATTGCGAAACTAAAATGTCAACAAAAGGAAGACCGTTGCTTGTATCTGATTACTACTTTAAGCCAGCGGATCTGATTTTTATTTGCCCAAAACCTCATGTAACGCATGGACTAACTCTGGCATATCGGCGGCACGCACTGCTGAGGATTGTGTTACTTTGCTGATTACAAGTGTTGACATTCACAGTTCAAGGTTGTTCATAACCGCAAACAACCTGTAAACTTCCAGCTCTGTGACAAACCAATTTGGCTTTTAAACCTGATTCAACTGTTTTAAAGGGTGATTCACTTCCTATAGTCATGCAGGGATTTAGGCAGAAGTGTTTGTTTCATTTTGGAAGAAATAACAGACTAACTTTGTGTGCACTTTTTTTTTTCTCTTTAACATCCTGTTGCTGTTGGGGTCTCTTGAACTTATTAAAACAGATACAACACAGCTGTAAACTTACCCTGTCCCCTTAGCAATGTTGTGCAATAACAGCAACAAAACAAAACGACACTTTCGTGCTGTATCTCTGCACTGTGTCAGTACCGGGGTTACTGTATATGCTCTGAGCCCATGATTCCTTTTGTTGGTGAGGAGTATGATTCTTCAGTCATTACTATAGCACATCTTAGCCTTGAAGAATAATGTATCTACCACTCGAATCAATAATGGACTGTATAACTGTAATAGGACAGGTATATTCATGTTAATATATTCCACATGCAAAATAAATATTCCCCTTGTTATCAAAGGGAATCTTCTGGATAAATATTTTGTCAGCTATATTGGATTTTGGTTCTGTAATAATCTCCTTTCAACATTAGAATTAAGCCCCTTTACATTGAATGATGAGAGCGAGAGAGTGCAAAGACGAGCAACCAAACTTATAAGGGGAATGGAACATCTTAGTTATGAGGAGAGGTTAGAAGAATTGAACTTATTTAGTCTTGAGAAAAGACGGCTCCGGAGGGGACATGATTAATATCTATAAATGGTCCCTACAAAAAGTATGGGGAAAATTATTTCATGTACAGCCCCCTCAATGGACAAGGGCACATTGCCTTCAACTGGAGAAAAAAGGATTCAATCTCCAGAGGAGAAGGGTGTTCTTCACTGTGAGAACTGTAAATCTGTGGATGAACTGCCTGAGGAGCTGGTCACAGCAGGAACAGGTGAGGATTTCAAGAAAGGCTTAGATAACTACCTGAAACTAAAGAATATTAATACGTATGTAGCCATATAAAATTTTAGATCCAGTCTGATGGGATCAGAAATGAAATCTTTTTTAGAGCAGATTGGTTCTTGCCTTGTGGGTTTCAAAACATTTACCAGTAGAGAAGCTAGACTTAAACTCCTTATCTCCCTCCTTTCTGCCACGTTTTCCCCACTGTTGGTTTAACTTGATGGACATGTCTTTTTGAACCGTGCTAACTATGTAAGATATTATTTTAGCCATCATAAAATAGCCATAAAGAGGGTGGATTATAGAAATGTCTAGTACCTGTTCCCAAAAACAGGTTCCAGCAATGGAATATTCTAAAGCAACAGGCTTGGCTGAAAAGATGATAGGGGAACACATACAGACAGGACAAAACACAAAATTACCAATAACAAGCACATAAAAAAATAAAAACAGCAAAAATGCTAGAATCAGCATTACTAAGGTCCTAACTGACTTGGAGAGGGATAGGGTTAGTGAAGGAGAAAACAAAAAAATCTCCAGAACTAAACTCATGACTTATAATTTTTAAGCTTAAACTCAGAAGAGTGAAAAAGAAAACCCTCTTAGGGAAGCGTGTGGAAGCCTTTCACTGTGAGCAGACCACCAACAATTTGGAGCAAAGAGAAAAAAAGGTTGAGGAGTTGTCCCAAAGGTTGGGGTGGGGTGGGAGGGAGGGTCAGAGAAGGAACTACCTCTCCAACATTACAAATTTTAAAGGCTAGAAATATAATAGTCAAGATACTCCATAATAGAGTATAACAGGTCAATAACTGAACCTGGCATTAAAGCATCCATAAGTCCTAGGGTATAAAACTACAATAAAACATAAGAGTTTGGAAAGGAATCCAAATGCAAAAGAAAATCTTCGACCCAGAACTATCAACTAAATGAAGGAGCAGGGTCGGAATCTGCTACTTCCTACTCGGATCACATAGGACGACATGTCAAAAAAAAAAGGCTCTGCCACGCCAGTTTTAAGGCGCATTAAATGAGTGTATAGTGCACCCGAATGAATCAAAACTGTCAAAAATCTGGTGTATGGTCTACCTTACATAGCATATTTGGTGTGCCTAATATAGGCGCATAGCATATCATTGCTAGCATATTTGATGTGCCTGCTTTAGGCACAGTCAAAGGTGTTGTACCTGGCATAAAATGCGCCTAGTTTTGGTGTATGACAGTTCATTTAAATAGAGAATAGGATATCAACAGTGTTTATGCGCAAAATACACCAAAAAAATGTCGCAGTCCTGATGGGACATGTCGCCCATAATGTCCAGAGGAAGACAAAACCTTTCAACTTCTTCCACCTGGCGTTGCTCAAGCTAGAGGAGAGTCAGGCGGTGGAGGAAATCTTCGACCCAGTGAAACTTGCTGCCATGTGGTTGGAAGAGTGGGGTTCGGATCGAATAGTTTCCAGTCTTAAATATCAGGTTGAGGAATGTCCAGTTTGGGGCAGAAGGTATGCAAATTCGATTAAGAGCACAAGATAGCGGTTTTCCCATTTTTGGTAGCTTTCGGAGAGAATGGAAAGCCCCAACGATATACAATCTGCCGCTGTACAAGCGTTGTTGGAAGGAGCTTGAGAGAGCACCACTTTTGAAGTATAAGCCATGATAAATCAGGAAAAAGCTGCAGTAACTAGCCTTCTAATTCTACGTACTTCATCTTTCTCACTTTATTCATGATTTCTCCTTCAAAGAGTAATCTTGAACACAACAGATTCTATCCCTTGGTCTTCCAGAGATGTCTTTCTTCCGTAAGGCTCTATGTGCTCTAACGAATTTTATATGATGGTCAGGTGCCTCTTCAAGAAGGGAGTTAAAAATACATTCCAGAGTATTAGGCCAGTCTTCGATCTCTTCCACTTCAGGAAGTCCTCGACTCCTGATGCTTCTTCTGCCTCTATTATCGAGTTCTTCCAGATGATGTGTGGCAGCTTTAGTTGCTTGCGCTTGTTGCTTAACATTTGTCTGCAAACTGGAAACATACCTTCTGGTATCACTGTGAGCTTCTTCCAAATTTTCAACTCTAGTGGCGATTATCTTCTGTTCCTGTCCGAGTAAGGTTATCTCCTCTTTGACTTCAGTGATAAGAGTTTTAAAGTCTTCTTTAGCAGGAATTTGATGTAGGTAGGCTTTCCAGTCCATTTCTTCTTTGTCTGAGGATATGTTGGGATCTTCTACAGCTATAGATGAGGCTTGGGTGGACAGCCAATGAAGAGGTAGTTGCTTCTGATGGCAAAGTCCATGCTGCTTGCTTTGAGACTGTCATGTCTGTAAGCTGCCTTTGTGCCCCTGGTGTTTTATTAGCTTTAGGAGGCATGTGGTAATAGCTTACATGGTGAAGATTAGGCACCCTTAATATACAGAGCTGAAGTAACAGATCGTAGTACCCTATTTCCCCGAAAATAAGACATCCCCTGAAAATAAGACCTAGTGCATTTTTTTTTTATGCAATTCAGAGTTTGGCTGCTTATGCTGATGTTTGTGATTAAATCACTACAGTATCCTACCTCTGGGGAATGGGCCCCTGAAACTCCAAGTGCAGGCTAGAGAGTCACTTGCGCTCGTCTCTCCATACTGTTCTTTTGGAGATCTATGGGAACGCACCGCTCTGCTGTGCTCTGAAATCACATAGAACAGAACGGAGAGTGACTGTGCAAACACAGCGAGTTCTCCAGTTGGTGCTGTGGTGGCGGCCATGTTTTCCACTCATGGCAGAATCTTTTTAAGCTGCCAGCTCCAACTCCCATGAAGACGGTGTGTTATAATGCTGTGATTGCCATTTTACATGATTTTAATGGCTAAGCTCGCTCTGATCCCAACTAATACTGCAGCATGGCCACTGTTAGCTGGTGTACGGGGTTAAAATGCAGAAGGGTGAGGAAGAGGCTTAAAGGGAATGTGTCATCAAAAAATGACTTCTTGTTTAACTCATGTTTTTATGTTAAACATTTTTTAAGAATTTTTGGTTATATTTTTTCTTTCATTTTCCATATCACTTTCAATATTTTTTAATAATTCTTAAGTCCTGCAGTTTTCACTTTGGCCACTAGGCCTTATAATAGTCTTACACTTCCTGTTCTGTAGAGAGAGAATCTCAGTGGTCTGCTCATTATCAGCGCAAGCAGGGTCAAACTGAAAGGAGACACCATTGTGAATAGATAACATAGGATCCACCAGTCACAATAGGAGAGTTCACAGTTCACCCTCACCTCCTCCCTGCACACCGACTTCTTCCCAGGTCACAGAGCATGCCTAGAAAACTCTCCTATAGAAGTCAATGGGACTGATCCATTCCACAGGCTCCGAAGTGCATGAAGCTGCTGACTCTCTGACTGCTGTTAAAGCAGCGCAGGCAGGAATGCTGTCCCCACAATTATATATAGACCGCAGAGTTGAGAAATCTGCAATCATAAAATAAAAACAGCTAAGAAGTAAAGAATATGGATCAGGATCTTGATTTAATAAGTAAAAAAAAAAAATATGGCGACAGATTCCCTTTAAGGGGCTGTAAAATGTTTACATGTTTGTTATGCAGCATTTCATTGCTATGTGGTTTGCAGATTATTTCTGACTAATTTTATGTGTTTGGTTAATGTGAATTCTTTCAGCCTAAACTGAAGGGATGATTTGCCATATTTTTACATTGCACCTCTTTATTTTTTGTTTTGTGTTCTATGAATTGGAAAGAAAATCTATGTGCTCCAAAATATCCATGAGTCCAACCTAATTAATAATAAATACTTACATGTCCCCAGTGTTGTAGTCCGTGTATGAATTGGCCGACTGTACATGAAAGTGAGTTGTGGGTGGAGTACCATTGGCCAGGATATTTTAATTCTCTTGTCTGTCATCAATGTGTGGTCAATAGTTCTCAGCTTCCTGTTCGTTCTCTTCAGCCTCCAGGGTGTGGTCTGTTGCATTACATTCTAATATTTGTTTGTCATTTGCTATTATAAACTTGCTACTTCTTTTAGTCTCATGAAAGGTATGGCAACAATATATATATATATTTTTTTATTTAAACAAGTTAACATATTCTTTAGACATGATTGATGATGCTTTCCTATGGAACAAAATGCTAGTAAGCAACCTGATTGATTTGGAGACCTTTGGAGATATGTTATTCGAAACAGCTGCAAAATGGAATGAAAAATGGGAAGGTAACAATAAAAACTCTGGCTTATCGCCATACAAAAAATTTAGCATGTTATTATACAATAGTATAAGCAATCTGAAATATAAATTAAGCAACTTTTCAAAGAAAATAAATAAGTGCATAAGTGTACAATGTCAGCGTTGTCCTACTTAAAATAAATGAAAAAAAATAAGCATAAATTATATAAATAGCAAAAAAACAAAAACAAAAACAAAACTATGCTTCCCTCTTTAATCCACCTTCAATCTATCATGGAAATGCCAGTGGTCACTCCGGTCTTTGCTTAAAAGCAGTCAGAATGTGACCATTGGAGCTGATCAATGGCCGCATTGTCATATACCATGACAGTGGAACTCTATGACCACACAAAAAAATTCTGCCTTTAAGGCTATGTCTACACTGCATCAGAGAAAAAACGGCCCTTAAAGCGGCCGTTCTTTCTCTGATGCAGGACCGCGGCTTTTGTCACGCTTTGTGCAAAAGCCGCGGCCGCTTCTCGTTTTCCCGACGCCCCCCATACAATAGCATTGTATGGGAAGACGTCAAGAAAACGAGAAGCACCGGCGTATTATACAACATGTTGTATAATACGCCGCTGCCGAAAGACGGGCAGAGAAAAGACGAGCTGTGTAGACAGCAACTCGTCTTTTCTATTGCCGTCTATGGCACCGCACTGACGATCGTATCTCCGGCGTTTTTAAAAAACGAAAAGCGCCGAAGATACGATCGTAATCATGTGCAGTGTGGACATAGCCTAACAGTGTTTGTGTTGTTGTAAAATACAATAAATTTTAAAAGGATATTGAAACCACTGTAGAGAATATGTAAAGTGTGGCTCTGTACACTTAGGTTGTTTTTGTTCTGAATGCAATGTTGGCATCAATGGCTTAAAGGAAAAATGTGAATGCCACTGCACAATGTACTTGGGTGGGCACTAACTGCATTGTTTCTTAAAGGGGTTTTGCCACGATGTAATGTTGACGTGGGATCCTCCAAAATGGGTATTTAATCACTTTTCTAAATATATATGATTACAAAAAGTGAAGCCTCTGAGAGCTACAGCCTTCCTTACATGCCCTCAGTTACTTAAAGGGGATGTATCGCTTCTTCAGTTCGTGTGTTTCAAAGTATTTTCAATTTCTCAGCTCTACAAATCCAGGGGCGTTTCTTCCCCTCCCAGCTGGGTGTTTTTTAACTGAAGGGGGATGACATCATCCCTCCCTTCACTGTTCATGCTGGCTCTCGAGCCCTGTTCTCCCCACCCCCTCTCTGTCTGAATCCACATCTCACTGTTATTCTCCCTATGTAGTTTTATTTTGTAAATACCACATACCTGCATTCAATCTAGACAGTCTTCTATGAACTCAGTCTTCTATGATCTCTTCTCCTCTCTCAGCTGGAGGTTTGTTACAGTTGAAATCCAGTCTTCTATGAACGGCACAGATCTCCCTTCTATGCAGGAGAGTTAGGCACCATGGCACAATTTTGCTGTTTTCTGATTGTAGAATCAGCTGCAGTGGTCCCTTACTCTGAGAGAGACAGGAATGCACGCTCCCGGGAATCCGACCGGGGGCCAGACAGAATGTAAATTAGTAAAGCCGTCAGCCAATGACAGGACAGGAGGAGGAATCTGACCGACACTGGAGAACAGTGTTTACAGAAACAGAAGATAAGGGATCCTGTGAAAACAAGACAGCTTTGCTAATGACATCCAGTTGCAAAGTTGCTTGTTTTCACTATCCCCTTATTCTGAAGACCATTTAATGAAACGATACAACCCCTTTAAAAGTTTGCATTAGACACGACCAGCTCCAGTTGACAGGAGCTGAGGAGCTGAACTGGTCCCGCGTGCTTGTGTTGTCTGCACTTCTTATCTGATGACAGGGAACATGAATGAGCTTTCAAGGGACTGTGGAGAAAGATGTTGTGTCTTTTGTATAGAGAACCCACTGGTTCTAATGTTTTATTTGAGTACACATTGCGCAACGCTCTCTGCTTCCTCAGAGTTGCTGCTCAGGCCCCCTCCCTCTCGTCTGTGAGGCTACTGTTCTTTGTTTATAGTCTCTCCTGATCAGGTTAAGAGGTAATGAGCTCACTTCTTGGCAAAACCCCTTTAAATGCATGAAGGGATTGAGCTATAGAAGTACCTTCCATTTTAAAGTGGCTTAGTGCCATAGGTTAGTGGTCTTTTGTTTTTCAATCCTACATCACCCTAAGTTTAATAGACTTTTTTTTGTAAATATATCAAAAAACTATTTGTAGTTATCAAAGCTAAGGCAAAATCGTGTATGATACATCTGGATTACATAACAATAATTTGTCCATGGTCCAAAAATACTCATCTATTGTTCTTTTTAAAGGATTCATCTTCTCTTAAGTATGAGCTGTGATAAGATACACAGTTGAGTCACATTATTATGACTACTTTCGATGATTGTACTGTGTGGCTTATGAAGGAAGTCACGTGAGCTGACTTGGTGGGTATATACAGTGTATGATAGCCTGTCTATTGAAGTTGCATTGGCACAATTTTACGGAAATATTGGAATTGGACCTCCACTGATTGGTGAACAGTTGCCTTCTTCGGTGAGTCAAGTTATTGGCTTAATTGGACGGATAGACATTTTTCTTACGTTTCTTACCTGACACACCAAAAACTCTGTAACCATTGGAAGAACACAAGCTGTTGGCAGTACTGCTATGTTCTAGGGATTGTTTTCATAGCATTCCCTGGGCCCAATCATCCATGTAGAAGGAACCCTCAACTAATTTGGGTATAAATCCATCCATGCAGATCACATACAGCCATGCAAACTGATTGTCCTCCCTGGACCGGGTGGGATCTTCCAGTAAAACAATTTGACATGTGATACAGCTACAAATGTCCAACATTGGTTGGAAGAGCATGACCAAGACTTCCAAGTACTATCCTGACCCTCTTATTCTCAGACATTTGGACCACCTGATGGTCATGTTTGCTCTATTGATCCTCTCCCACACACCCTCCAGCAGCAGTGGCATGCAGTCAGCAGGGCTCCAGATACCTATGACGTTATTGAGTAACTCTCTCAGCACATGGTAGTTATTCTAGTGGTCATAATAATGTGACTCATCTGTTATATTCCGTGTACCATTAACTTCCATGGTCAAGGTATATTTGCAGTCTTTGCGTGTTCGAACTCTAAGGCTATGTACACACGGCTTAATTGCGGGGCGTAATTACGCCCTGCAATTACGCCGTTTGGATGGGGGCGGAGCGGGGGACCGGTACCTCGCCGGTCCATAGACTATCATTACTAGCGGCGCGTATACGCCGCTAGTAAATGACATGTTACTTATCTCCCCCCGCGGCGTATTCGCCGAGCGGGGAGAGGAGACGTAATCCATAGTTCTCTATGAGAACTGTGGATTACCGTAATGACTGGGACGGATTCCAGCCCGTAATTGCGCGAATTACGGACTGAAATACGTCCCATTTTAAGCCGTGTGAACATGGCCTTAGGGTGAATTCACAATATGGCTAATTTATCACAGTTTTGCACAGTTAAAATCCACAGCAGATATACAGATCTCATCCACAGGCTGCAGAATTTTTCCAACATGAAACTTGACCTGCGAGGCAGATTTTGAAATCCATAACATGTCAATTTCTGTTGTAGATTTTCAATGTGGGTTTCACATTGGTGTGAAATACACAGCACATTAGTAGCAGAAATTCTCAGTGCATGTGCCCTTACCCTCACGCTAAATTTTTTGACAGCCACATTCTTAATTCACATGCCCTATTAGGGACAAGAGAAACATATGCTTAGGCAAGGTAATCACCAGGAATGAGAGAAGCTCTATCTGCAGTGATAAGATAACCACTGCCTGACTTTAAAACAAATCCTTTGGGAAGTATTAGTAGTATAATGTTGTACCATGTTAGCCATAGAAAGCAGTAGAAGAGTGAAGAAGTCAGGTGATACCTTTTACAGGCTGATTATATTTGATGGTACTTGTTCTCTTTGTGAGAAATGATGTTATATAAGGGTGCTTTCACACGGCACATTTTTGATGCGTTTTTTGGATGCGTTTTTTGTGCAGAAAGACACAGCAATTAATGATATACATTGTTGCACAAAAAACGCATCCAAAAAACCGCATCAAAAATGCACCGTGTGAAAGCACCCTAAGAATCTGAAAATTCAGACTTTTTATACACATAAGGGTATGTTCACACAGTGTTTTTCAAGTGTACTGCGTGTTTGGATTCGTTTTCTGTGCAGCAAAAACGCACCCTATAGTTTTTTTTTCTCATTAAAAAGTTTGAGTTTTCAAATTATAACAAAACAATGCAGTGAAATAGAAATGGCAAAGTATGACAAACATAGAGACGATCAATATCAAACATAGTTTATAGTTTTACATAGGGTGTCTGAGGCGTAAAACGGATCAAGAAATGTCACGTCAATTCTTTGAACAGATCTGAACGCAGATGCGTGTTTTACATTAACAGCAATGTAAATCACACTGCCCATTGTTAGATGAGTGTTTGGGTCCATTTAGGGTCCGAAACATGGATCAAAACTGGCATCTAAAACACACCGTGTGAACATCCCCTTAGACTAGGGCAGGGGTGGGCAATTAATTTTCCCATGGGGCCGCATGAGAAAGTGCGATGGTTTTGGGGGGCCGGACTAATAAAAACATAGGGTGAACAGGAAAAAAATCGTTTTTGGGGCTTATCTTTGTGGAAAATTACTGGGGGATGTATCTATATACCTCTATATATACTGATGGTACACAGTAAGGCAGGTATATACAGCTCTCCTCAGTAAGGTAGGTATGTAGATGTATGTCCCCTCAGTCTGGCAGGTATATACAGCTCCCCTCAGTCAGGTATATAGATATAGGTACCCGCAGGCAGGTATATAGATAGGTACAGCTCCCCTCAGGCAGGAATATAGATAGGTTCAGCTCCCCTCAGGCAGGTATATAGATAGGTTCAGCTCCCCTCAGGCAGGTATATAGATAGGTACAGCTCCCCTCAGGCAGGTATATAGATAGGTACAGCTCCCCTCAGGCAGGTATATAGATAGGTACAGCTCCCCTCAGGCAGGTATCTAGATAGGTACAGCTCCCCTCAGGCAGGTATCTAGTTAGTTAGGGCTCCCCTCAGGCAGGTATATAGTTAAAGCTTCACACAGGCAGGTATATAGTTAGGGCTTCCCACAGGCAAGTATATAGTTAGGTGTGTCCCCAGGCAGGTATATAGATAGTTAGATGTGTCCCCAGGCAGGTATATAGATAGTTAGGCGTGTCCCCAGGCAGGTATATAGATAGTTAGGTGTGTCCCCAGGCAGGTATATAGATAGTTAGGTGTGTCCCCAGGCAGGTATATAGATAGCTAGGTGTGTCCCCAGGCAGATATATAGTGAGGTGTCCCCCCAGGCAGGTATATAGATAGTGAGGTGTGTCCTCAGGCAGGTATACAGATAGCTAGGTGTCCCCCCAGGCAGGTATATAGATCGTTAGGTATGTCCCCAGGCAGGTATATAGTTAGGTGTGTCCCCAGGCAGGTATATAGATAGCTAGGTGTGTCCCCAGGCAGATATATAGTGAGGTGTGTCCCTAGGCAGGTATATAGATAGTGAGGTGTGTTCCCAGGCAGGTATACAGATAGCTAGGTGTGTCCCCCAGGCAGGTATATAGATAGTGAGGTGTGTCCCCAGGCAGATATATAGTGAGGTGTGTCCCTAGGCAGGTATATAGATAGCTAGGTGTGTCCCTAGGCAGGTATATAGATAGTGAGGTGTGTCCCCAGGCAGGTATACAGATAGCTAGGTGTGTCCCTAGGCAGGTATATAGATAGGTAGGTGTGTCCCCAGGCAGGTATATAGATAGTTAGATGTGTCCCCAGGCAGGTATATAGATAGTTAGTGTTCCCCAGGCAGGTATATAGATAGCTTAGGTGTGTCCCAGCAGGTATATAGATAGCTAGGTGTGTCCTAGGCAGGTATATAGATAGTGAGGTGTGTCCCCAGGCAGGTATACAGATAGCTAGGTGTGTCCCCCAGGCAGGTATACAGATAGCTAGGTGTTTCCCCAGGCAGGTATATAGATAGCTAGGTGTGTCCCTAGGCAGGTTAAATAGTGAGTGGTCCCAGGCAGGTATTTAGATAGTGAGGTGTGTCCCCAGGCAGGTATACATATAGCTAGGTGTGTCCCCAGGCAGGTATATAGATAGCTAGGTGTGTCCCTAGGCAGGTATAATAGTTAGGTGTGTCCCCAGGCAGGTATATAGATAGCTAGGTGTGTCCCCAGGCAGGTATATAGATAGCTAGGTGTGTCCCAAGGCAGTTATATAGATAGTGAGGTGAGTCCCCAGGCAGGTATAAAGATAGCTAGTTGTGTCCCCAGGCAGGTATATAGTTTTATGGCCAAAATTAAAAACAACACTAATACTCACCTTGGCTTACCTGACTCCCGGCCGAGCGCGCTCATCTTCCATCCGAGGAGCTTCCCGGGCTGGTGGCGTGATGACGTCATGCCGCCGGCGCCGGGACGCTCCTTCGTCAGCTCCTGGGCCCGCACAGTTATTACTCTGCGTGCGCCCAGGAGAGGCAGCGGCGTGGTGAGCGGAGTTCATCGTGTCGCTGCCTAATTCACCAGTAATAGTAGCGCTGACGGCCCTCGGCGGCCTCTCAGCAATACCTGGCCCGTGGCGGCCTCTCAGCAATACCCGGCCACGGCGGGCTGTCAGCGCTACTATTAGCAGACCTGGGCAGCGTACGCCGCGGGCCGCATCCGATGAGCTGGCGGGCCGGATGCGGCCCGGGGGCCGTACTTTGCCCAGGTCTGGACTAGGGGATAACAAAATAACAAAACACAATATAAGCAGAGAAGTTATTTACAGGTAAAGAAATAATCTGGAAACTTGGGGGACGTGACAAGAGGATCTTTAGCTCTTGCCGTTATCTGTTTAGTATCAGGTGGTGATTTGTGGCCCCCACAGTTCAGACATAGTGTGACATGAAGCTGTTATGGATATTAAACCCATATTGCATTAGCTTTTTGCATTAGCTTATCCCATTTCTTCCTCTCCTTCTGCGTATTGAAATGTACCATTCAAACCACAACCTGCAAGTATTCAATAGAGTGGTCTTCTCTGGAGAAATGTGTGGCCACTTGGAGACCTTTCCTGACGTTGGTAATAGTAAATTGAGTTAATGCGCTAATTCTCTGCCCTGATTCACCCACATAGAGGCCTGTGGTGAGACATTGTACACACATAATCATCTTCTTTTAACAGAATGCAAAAAGGAGAGACTCTTCCCAAGAGGCTTAATTCTACGTAACCCAACCTAAAACACCCGATATGCAGAAGAACTATGTATTCTGACATCTGAAAAGCTGCGCAACTAGATGAAGACATCACTGGAGAATGACACAGAGGAGATGAAGGCCAAACTCCACATATACTGCCAGAAGCTTCAGAATATGCTTATCAATAGTAAAAAGAAAAAGCTCCATAGACTGAGACAAAAGGGCTCCATTACTACAACCACTAGTACTCGTCCAGTTCACCAGAGCTGTGTTGTGAACCTTTCCTCCTATGAGCCAGACAAACTCAAAATGTCAGTTCTCACCAAAGATCTCTCTTTCTGTCCCTCAGGACACATTGACAGCATCAGACTCTGCAATGATATGAAGGAGTTTTTTAGAAAAATCAGACTGAGGGAATTTCCGTGACAAAGACCTTCTCTACAGAATTGATTCTGAGATAGAACAGATCAGAAGGAAACCCACCAAAAAAATCTACCTGGATCCCACGGCCTGGAACTAACGCAACACTTAATAAATACATTAACTGCTTCAGAAGCAAAGAAACATCCAAAATCCTGGAGAAAGCAAAGAAGCAGGTGCCTATCCTAACCTTGCATGGATAGAAGGCTATTACTGCACTAAAAGGAAATCAGGTCATATTAATGAAAGCTGCTGGCAAAGCGGGCGAAATACAGGCAGTCCCTGACTTACACTGTTCCGACTTACTTCTATCCCCTAGTTACAAACTGAGACTTTGGGGAATGCTGGCACTTGTAGTTCCATGTTCCACAGCAGATGATAGGTGTAGAACTATAAGTTACAGCATGCCACAGCAGCATATGAGGTGAAATCTTCTTAACCTAGACAGCAAAACAAATGTAAAAACCCTTCCCTGCACTATCCAAAGCTTTAAATAAAAAAAAAATTTGTGCTGGAGTTACGTTCAATAAATATATCTGTTCTGACTTACACACAAATTCAACTTAAGAACAAAACTACAGTTCCTATCCCATTCGTAACCCGCGGACTGCCTGTAGTCATATTGAACATTTTGATGAAAATTCAGGAAATCGGCTGTCCAATCAGGAATCAGCTGTCCAACGCCATTCATTACTCCAAATTTGAAAGATTGATAAAAAAACATCTTATGGATATGATCAAGAAGTTTCTGTTCCAGAAACAGGTAAAACTAGTTAACCCTGAGCATCCAAGACCGGGCAGCTTCTGTAAGATCTACAATGAATGCAATCCTGGGTGACCTATCATTTCTGGAACTAGGACGTTGAATGAAAACATCTTGGGTTGGGTGGGAAATCCCATGGTCAGAGATGCTCCTAGCTACATCAAGACAATACTGACCTTTTAAACAAACTTAATGCCTTAGGCCTACTGTCTGATGGTACCATTTTGACTATAGTGAATATGGAATCCTTGTAAACTAAGTTTCAGCATGTTGGATGCACCTGGAGAAACCAAACCTCCCAACAGAACCAGCCATGCAGCTCATACAATTTGTTTTTACACATAACTATTTTGCTTTTGGAGATGTCGTATATCTACAGCGAATGGGAAATTCAATGGGTTCTAATTGTATGCCACAGTATGCAAATCTCTTAATGGCAGAACTGGAAGGAGCATATCTATCAATATGCACCACCAAACACATGATTTATCTTTGCTACACTGGTGACATCCTGGTCATCAGGACTGCAGGTGAGGAGGCCCCTCTTAAAATCCATAGTGACTTTAATAACTTTCACCCACCATCAACCTTAAACTTACTTAAATCTTCTTTCTTGACATCACTGTACCAATTAAAGACCACAGGTTACTCAAATCAGTATACCATAAACCAACAAATAGAACTGCCTACCTGAGAAACAACAGCTTCCACCCCAAACACACAAAAGAATCCATATATACAGCAAGGCTATAGGATACCAATCATATCTGCTCCAACAAGGCAGACCTGGACAAGCACCTCCTGGATTTTAGGATTGAATTCCTCCAACTGGGGTACAGATCAAACGTGACGGACAACCAAATTATCAAAGTGGTAGTGATCAACAGGTACAACCTAATCGCGTACAAAGAGAAGCAAGATGAAGGCCGAGTGCCCCTAGTCGTCATCTATAATCCACAGCTGTAGATTTTACAAAGGATTGCTAAGGAACATAGCTACTTAACAGCAACAGACTAAAGTACCTATCCTATGGCAGATCATTGTCCATAGAGGCCCCAAAAGAAAATGGCACCTCACCCTGCCTGCAAAACAGGTACAAGACCTGTAGACACATCCACAGCACTGACAGTGTACCTGCCCCACAGTCACAGCAGATTCACAGAATTAGGGGGACATTTTCCTCCAGGTCTTACAATGTGGTGTATCTCATAATGGGTGTGCGGTGTCCTTCCACAGCCCTCTATGTGGGGGAAATAGGGCAGAGACATCAGCAAATGAACTCGCACAGATTCACTCTTTATATTAGCAAGACAGATCTCTCAATGGCCGCACGTTTCTCCAGAGATGACCACTCTATTGAAGAGTTGCAGGTTGTGGTTTTAATGGGATATTTCAAGATGCAGAGGGAGAGGAAGGAATGGGAGTATAAGCTAATGGAAAAATGTCAAACTTTGCAATATGGGCTCAATATGTAGCTAGCTTCGTGTCACACTGTGCATGAACTGTAGGGAGCACAGTACTATCACCACCTGATAACAAACAGGTAACAGCAAGAGATAATGATCCTCTGGTCACACCTCACAAGTTTGCAGATTGTGTATTTCTTGATCTGTTGTAAAAAGCTTCTCTGTATTGCATTTTCTATATTTTTAGGATGCTTTGAAGAACCCTGTCTTATATGTATAAAAGTATATTTGATGGTAAGCTTTTAAAAGTACTAGCTCTCTTCCTCAGACATGTTGTTGTACAAGAAACAGAAAATTCAGCGCTAGCCTTTAAAAGGTATAGCCTGATTTCTACACGCTGTTATAGGGAAGTAATAATGAGAGGAGCAGAAATCCCCATTCCTCCACCAATTGCTGACCTTAATGCAATGACTACACGGCAGTGGACAAGAAACGACCGGAAAACCAAAACCTAAAAAACGTTCACAAAACTGAATGTTTTGTCCACTGCCTGTCAAAAGCTGCTAAAAAAAAAAAAAGAGTCCGTTTTTTTGTGCGTTTTGCATTTTTGGTGCTTTTTTTTACAGAAATGCACAATTGCATTTCTTTAAAAAATGCACCGATTTTCGTCCAGCGCTTTTCATTGACTTCAATAGTTATTTTTCTGGCCTGCTAAGTAATTTTTTTGCAACGTTTCAAAAATCGACCAGCAATTAAACCAGTAGAAAAAAGACGTTCTGTGGAGACAGCAGGACCGTTTTACTATACGAGTCTGTGGGACATCTCATCAGTCATTTATAAAATGAAAAACACTGAAAAAAGGACTTTTTTGTGTGCAGTGGAGACATAACGTAAGGACATGTCCCCACTGCACGGGTTTTTGGTCAGTTTTTCAGGTGGTTTGCGGTTTTGCAGACCGCCTGAAAAAATGGCTGAAAATGAGCACAATGGTTTTCCGTCTGGCGGGTTTTCCGCCCGCGGTTCGGCCGCAAAACATTCAACAAGCACAATCTTCCGTCAGGTTTTCGGACGGAACCTGTGCTTGTGAATGTGAAGGGGGAAGGCTTTTCTCCACTCATCGCGAAGAAAAACGGTCCGCCACCCCTCCCCACGGCCGTGGGGACAGCCGCAAAACAGGACAAACCGACCGGTATTTGTCCTCTGCAGTGGGGATGCTGCCTAAGAGACAGAAAAGCTCTGCTGAGCACTCTTTCATTTTGTCTCTTCTTAGAAAGCTGGGTGTACTGTGTACAAATTTACAGTGACTCCTATAGACTCATAAAGTTTTTAAAAATTAGCATCCGTTCATTTTCAAACTAGTGTGTTTTTATCAGGGTTAATGGTTTACTTAAAACAGAAAATAAATCCCAAAATGTAATCCAGGATGCTTTATTTTTTTTCTGTTATTTTGCTTCTTAAAAAGAGACCTAAAATCTTGAAGGACTTTATAGTTGTCATCATGTGATTTACGTAACAAGAATAAAACCCACTCATGCATGCAGTGTGATATTTATTTGTATATTGTCACAAATAGAAATCGAGGAAGCCACAGATATGAAGATATTTCTTTCCCTATGGATATTGGGGTTTGGCTTTGGACATATTTCGGCCTGAATTTACTGCAAGATGATGGAAATGTTAACATTGTTTTCTCTCTCCAAGTATGAGTGATGTCTGTTATAGTCATGAAATAACAAGCAGTGTGTCTCCTTGTCTACTATACCACAAGACCTCAACCTTCTGTTACTATGTTCTCATTCGGAGTAAAAGTTCTCAGCCAACCACATGGATAACGGCAAAACCATCAGCATTACTGTATTGAACCACAGTCAATGATCAGAAGATTCGCGGGTTTCAGAACAGACTGATAGCCTGTTTCCCCGAAAATAAGGCATAGTGCATTTTTAGTTATAAAATTCAGAGTTTGGCTGCTTATGCTGATGTTTGGAGAGTTAACGATGGATTGGAGGGGAGCGAGGGTGCTAGCTGGGAGGCCACAGAGAAGGATGTTTGCAATAGTCTAGGCGGGAGATGACAAAGGCATGGACCAGCATTTTTCAATGAAAATCAATACTTCATCCAAAGCTACAATTACTATAAATTTCCATTTCTGTTCAAGTTTGTCCTTTTAGAAGCATAGTTCTCATAGTTACAGATATTGGGATGATCCCAGGATATAACCTTTTTATTTTTGGATGCAGATCTGCTGGAATGTTGTAAAGTGATGAGATGGAAATCTGTTCAGGTGACTATCCAGTGCTATGGCCAGTGATATCCGATTTTGAATAAGTCTTTGTAAATGTGCATTGTAATAAAACTATGTACAGTATAATAGCAGAAGGTTACTCTAGGTTAGGACCAAGATGCTTTGTAGTGGGTACTTGCTTCTTTCCATTATAACATTTTCTATGATGTATTCAGACTTTTGTTTAGTAAAGAAAATCTGTTTAGTATTGTCTTTTGTTTTTCTGCAGTTGATCCATATGCTTGCTCTTTCCATGCTGTGTCTGGTTTCACTTGGGCTTATTGGATGCAGGTTGTGCAGACTGTACTGGTTTTGCTGCTATTTTTATTTTTGCCACCTTTGTCCTAAAGTGACTTTGCACATTTGTAAGAAAGCTATAAAATTACCTATCCACTGTAGTAGCTTAAAGAGGACCTCTGTGTCTGTTTTAGTGAATGCTTGTGTTTGACATGTAATAACAATTGGGACATCCTTTATTAAAACTTTGTATATTTCTGCTGTACTGTTACTTTTCCTGGAAAAGTACGAGTAGTGTTGCGCTTCAGATCTATGTTCTAGGTAGGGCAGGTTCAGCCATACCTGAATCTTGCAGGTGATTGCCTAAAAGCCATACAACCAAACAGCAGACAAGAAAAAGAAAGTGTATCATCCATTAGTTGGATACACCCGTGACTGGTTGTAAAATTTGTGATTGTTGGCAAAATTGGGCTATTGTTGAACTGGTCCTACCCGAATCTGAAGAGCAACACTATGTATGGATATTACTGTTTTCCTTGTCAAAGCGCTGTGTCCTTACATGGTCCAGTCAGTGCTCAATATGTAAGGGCAAACCCTAAAACATACAAGTCAAGAAACATACATCCTCTTTCTTTACCTGGGTAATTCTAATTATTGTCAGGGACTTCTTTTAGCAGAATATTTGGTGTTGTATTGGTACCTTTACCAAAAACAACCACCACATTATCGCCACATGTCACCACTATATGGTGACTAATAGCATCTTGATATTACTGACCAAACCAGTATAACAAAACAACCAATAACAGCGATATACAAAGACCAAATAATACCCCACTTATCCCTATTATTTAGTGACTCATAGCACTATACTTTAACTGACTAAATCAATATATCAAGACCAATAATATGCATAACACCAATACACAAGAAATAAATAATACCACATCATGAGCATATATCACCACCATAAAGAGACTGAATAAACCCATCGAATTAGTTACTAAATTTAAATCATTACACTAAGACCAATATTACCACCATACATTGCCCATATAGTGGTAGTTCCAGTTGTACAAAGACTCTGCAGATATTTAAGTGATTACCGTACAGTTACATGAAAGGATTCACAGGTGACATTTTCTCTGATGAGAGTTGTTCTCTTTCCCTTTTCTTTCTTCATCTCGTCATCATGACTTCTTCTGTCGGCCACAACTTGTCTCTGCAGAATTTACCACATAAACTTGTTAGACTCTTCACTTTTTCAGCACTTCCCTACCGATTCCCACCTCTATACAAGCTCCCTATCTGTAGTACCCCAAATGGTAATAATGCCCACTTTGGTGCCCCACACAGTACTTGTACCCCGAACAGTGAAAGTGCCCCTAGCCAGTAATAGGGCCCCCATTATGCCACCACTAGGTAGGTGGATATAGAAGGCAGCTCCCCAAAATTAGGCAAGGAGATAGGTAGACACTCCTTTTTTGGTAGGTTAGACTCTAAAAATGTATCAGATAATTAGGCAGACTTTTCCTATAAAGTATGTTAAGTCCAACTTCAGTATAGGGTTCCCCCCAGTTGGTAGATACATAGGCCCCCATTAGTAGGGCGGTAGATACAGTATATAGGTCCCCTTCTAGTAGTTGGGTATATAGGGTCCCCTTTAGTAGGAAGATATATAGGGGTCTCCCCAATAAGTAGGTATATAGGGTCCCCCAATAGGCAGGTTGATACATAGTCCCCCCAGGAGGTAGGTAGGTTCATAGGCCACCATAATAGGTATATAGGGCCCCTTTTATAAGGTAGGTATATAGGATCCCCTTTAGTAGAGATATATATAGGGCCCCCTCTAGTACGTAAGTACATAGGGCCTCCAGTAGGTAGGTATGTAGGACTCCCAATAGGCAAGTAGGTACATAGGCCCTCCAGGAGAAAGGCAGGTATATAGGATCCCCAAGTAGGTAGCTATCGAGTAGATTCGTGTATAGGGCCCCCCAGTAGGTACATAGGTCCCGAATTGGTAGGTGGGTGTATAAGGCCTTCCCCCAGTAGGTAGCTAGGCAGCACATAAAGCGGGTGTATGCCTTGACTAAAGTCCGAGAGCGCAATACACAATGAAAGAATGGGGCAACAAATCCAAAATATAATTGGTCTTTACCCAAGCGACTTTTATTCTCTAAACAGAGCTTTTTTTCAAGCTTAAGCTAAAATGTCGCTTTTGTAAATAAAGACCACTTCCACTTTGGACGTGCTGCCCTATTTTTTCATTGTAGACAGCTTTCTGGTTAGACACTAACATTCGACACGATTTTATGAAAATTTCTCTTTGTGAATATGAACATGTGAACCTCATGTAAGCAATGATCGTTTGTGACTGCTGTAACAATTTTTGCAGCCAATTGCTGTTTCTTGTATTCCGCTCATAAATTCGCTTTCATTCAGCCATGAATCTGTGCGTCATTAGGCCTTAAAGGGATATTTTACAACAATGATTAGCTTTTAACATGTAGGAAAACTTAACTAAAGACTATTACCCAATACATTACTGCTTTGATTTTGCTTTTGTTAGGAGATGAAGGTGATTTTATCTCCTATTAGAGTACACTAGTTTCTCTGGTTACCGACCACCTCTTCCCACCTCTCTCTCTGTCTCTTATCTGATTGATTCAAGATGCGGTCAGTCAGTGCATGAGTCCTGCAGAGACTTAGCTCTAGCAACAGTGTTTTGTTTACCTAACTAAATTACAAGCTTTTACCATGATAAGCTCTATAGTCTTGTGCACTATATTTTATAAATCTCCAGCAGTCGTCTCTCACAGTAACAGGAATAGCAGAGCTGATAAGTCAGTTGCTGCTATAGCCCCACCACAGCCTGACCAGAATGTGAATCTAAAGCTGCCTGTTTTCTCTGTGAAACTGGTGAGAAAACCCCTCTAATATTATGAGCTTGGCCGATGATTTATCCACTCACGGGAATAAAAATTGCATTGTGAAAAAAAAGTGACTTGTTACCTATTGGCACCGTTTCCACATGGACCCCATGTCCGAAACCACCACTTGTGGACAAGCCACAGATTAGCCCCATAATGTGGTGCTAATCCACATCCATTGCCACTGCAAAATCTGCTCCATGTACCGTAATGTCCAAATCCGGGGCAGAGATCTGAAGATTTAGCAGAAAAATCCATCATGTGGACGAGGCTCTGCTCTGTACAAACACAAAACATTGTAGATACAGTTTCTGTCTATACTATCCCCAGTGCTACACATCATTACACAAGAAGACAGTGAGGTTTTAACCACTTGAATTTCTTTAAAGGGGTTGTCTCACTACAAGGATTGCCTTTTATGTTAAAGATCTTGCAAAAACAAGTCACTTTGCAATATGTGTCCATTAACAGCGTCCTACCTATTCCTAGATATCCCCTCTTGTTTGGGCTGCATCAGCTCCTCAGGTCGCTATAGCTACAGACCCGTCTGATCTCTCCTGGTAGGCTGTCAGCAGTGGTTGCTATAGCTACAGACCTGGCTTCTACTGCAGTCTAGTAGAAGACAGTAAACATGCCCCTGAATTCAAAATGAAACCAAGAAAACAGGACTGAGGTAAGATGAATCAATGTAGTGAGACGACCCCTTTAATCGTTCTGTAGTCTGCAGGCGTAAGATTATGGGAAATGTAGTCTGGCCAAAACTGGAATTTAAAGGTTATGGATAAAACTATTAAAATATTTTCCTTGTAAGTTCTGGCTTACAAATTAAAGATGGTTCAATGTATTTTCCTAACCATTAGTAATGATCAGCCTGGAGCCATTATCATATTTCATATTACACTTGCAAGTCTCACGGCAGGCGTGATGATCGAGCATGCTAGCTCTAATCATTTGGAAGCAAAACATCCTTGTACAGAATAGCCGATTGCGTGACTTTATGTATCCATCACGCCAGCAACATACATTCTGTGGGGAACATGTGTCCTATCTACCCAAACGTCTGCTCTGGAATCAATTATCAGGTCACATGCAGTGTAATCCTCTTGTCTGCGCATTGATCACATTCTCAAATAATTGACTTGTAAGAAGATTGAATTGCTGTTAATTGCTGCACTTTTCTCTTTTTCTGGAACCTTTTACGGCAGCGAATTACTGTATAAATGCTGAATGTTATTCACACAGACTTGTATGAAACTTTCCTTCTAATTCTAATAAAAGTACATAGAATGGCTCCACCACCACGGTGGCTCAGATTGTTCCTTCTGTATAAGTGGTAGAACTGCGTTAACACGGTTTTTAGCCTCTGGTTAATGTATACAGGCAAAGCTCCTGATCTGTATGTTAAATGGAGGCTGTAATTGATGCAGTTGCATTCCCCATAGACTGATACAAAGTCGAGTCACATTATTATAACCAAAATAATATCCAAAATAATCACTGTGTGCGGCATGGACAGTAGTTAGACGGGCTGGGAGTGACTCAATAAGGTTGTTACAGGTATCAGAAGCCATACCAACTGCATCCCACAGTTTTTGGAGGGTTTATGGGGGAGATTCCATACAGAAAAATAATAACGGCCAACTATAATGACGACGCCACTAGAGTAACCAGTGCAGATAGCGGGGTGCCCCCTAATCCACATTCAGAACTATCAAATTTTCAGTACGAGCATAGATCACGACCGAATTTTAAAAACAATGCTCTGGAACAAAGCACAATATAGATGTTATTGCTCTAGGTATAATGATAAAAAATCCGTTGGGGAACATCAGTCGCGAGACACTTTGCGTTACCGGACACGGTTTGCCTGAGTTGCGTGTTGATGTACTTGAAAGTGATTTGTAATGTATTCACAGGTTGTTTCTATGTTACTCAAGAGCAAAGGCGTTTTGGATCGCCCACCTGAAGTCTATGTCAAAAGGATCATAAATGAAACGTTTTCAACCTTCGAGCATGTCCACGCAGATTTTCGAACGGGCAATTTTAGGCGGTTTCGGTTTTTAGACGCCTAAAAAAGGGAGAAAAGAGCACCAACGGGACTCTATGGAACTGTTAAGCATCCCCTACAAAGGTTTTCCGCCGCAAAACATTCTACAGAATTCTTCGCTCCGGTTTACGGACGTGCATATTTGCATGTAACTGGGTGTGCCTTTTCATCCACTATGCGGAGAAACCCGTCCGCCCACTCTGGCTGTGTGACCACGGCATCACAAACCGGACAAATAACCGGTCGGATAAACTGACGGTATTTGTCCCTTACCGTTGTGATACACCCTTAGGCCTCGTTTCACGCGGTTTTTTCGGGCACGGATTCCAGCTATGTGAACCGTATTTGCGCTCCGTATGGCTGAAATCCTCCCAGGCATTCGGTAATCCACAGTTCTCATGAGAACTATGCGATCGTCTCACCCTTCTCGAATCGCAAAGGGGGAAAAGGGACTTGTACATTATCCATGGCGGGATACGCATGTGATAATGGAGTCATATGGGGCTGGCGACTGCCGCCTCGCCCCATACTGATCCCGGCAACTGCAGCCCGAGATTTATGACGGCGAAATCCGTCCTAGCAATTACCCGTGAATAAGCCTGTGAACTTAGCCTTTTAGCCAAATGTATTGCTGTTAGAATTAAGGGGTTTTAACGTTAGATTGGACGTGTACCTAATAAAGTGGCCGGTGAGTGTATAATGAGTGATCACCACTGAGTATCAGTCTGAATAGCGGGGTCTCCAATCCCACAATTCAGAACTATCAAAATTAGGTTCAACGAGCATAGATCAGCGATCCGACATTTTAAAAAACAATGTCTGGAACAAAGCAACAATATAGATGTTATTGCTGTAGGTGATAATGATAAAAAAAATCGTTGGGTGAAACATCAGTCGCGAGACACTTTGCGTTAGCCGGACACGGTTTGTCTGAGTTGCGCTGGTGTGTTCTTGAGAAAGTGATTTGTAATGATAATTCACAGGTTGTTACTAAGTTACTCAAGAGAAAGGCGTTTTGGATCGCCACCTTGAAGTCTATGGTTCCAAAGGGCTTAAATGAAAGTTTTAACCTTCGGGCATGTCCCCACGGCACGGGTTTTCGGACGGATTTTCAGGCGGTTTGCGGTTTTTCAGACCGCCTAAAAAAGGGCCGAAAAAGAGCACAACGGGACTCTATGGAAAACCTGTTAAGCAGTCCCCACTACACAGGTTTTCCGCCCGCAAAACATTCTACATGCACATTCTTCCGTCCGGTTTTCGGACGCATATGTGCATGTGAATGGGGAGGGCTTTTCTCCACTCATCGCGGAGAAAACCCGTCCCCCCCCACCGTGGCTGTGTGCACGGCACACAAACCGGACAAATACCGGTCGGATAAACTGACCGGTATTTGTCCCTTACCGTGTGAACACACCCTTAGGCCTCGTTCACGCGGCTTATTTCGGGCACGGATTCCAGCCGTATTGTGCACCGTATTTGCGCTCCAGTATGGCTGAAATCTGTCCCAGGCATTACGGTAATCCACAGTTCTCATAGAGAACTATGGATTCCGTCTCCCCGTCTCGAATCCGCCGAGCGGGGAGAAAGGGACTTGTACATTATCCTGGCGGGATACGCGCTGTGGATAATGGATGTCTATGGGGCTGGCGACCTGCCGGCCCCTCTGCCCCACCCCTCTGTCCCGCCCACGCCGTAATTTTGAGGCGAAATCCGTCCAGCAATTACACCGTGAATAAGCCGTGTGAACTTAGCCTTTTAGCCAAATTATTCCTGTTAGTTAAGGGTGTTTTTAATCTGTTTATTTAGGGAGGCTGTTATCTATGATGCATGTGCCTGAGGAGGGGGAGGAGCTATCCCCGAAACGTCGCACGAGGTGTGTCTTATCCTGCTAAGATGTCGGCATCTCCAGCTCACCAGTTTGGGAGCAATATTATGGAACTTTGATGAACGGCACAGCGAGCCACAACAATACACTTGAGTATATGCTTTCTATTTTTCTACATATGGACATGCTGTGAATTACGGTCTAAGGTCTGTTAAAGGAATGTTTATAATAAAAGAAGTAAAATTTTAAGAAGCACCGGTTCCGCTATATGTTGTTGGAGATTCCATACCGCAAACATGGTGATGGAGGTGGTCCCAAAAATGCTCTATTGGGTTTAAATCTGGGGAATTATGGGACAGGGTAGTACTTGCAAGTTTTGGTGATGCTCTTCCAACTAATGTCGAACATTTCTGGGATATCATGGGATATGTCGCATTGTCTCGCTGGAAGATGCCCTCTGCCGCAGGGAAAACAATTAGCATGTATGGGTTTTTGTGACCTACAAGGATGGATTCATACCCAGATTGGTTGAGAGTACCTTCCACATGAATGATTGGGCCCAATGAATGCCATGAAAATTTTCCTCCGAAGAACTTGTGTTCTTCCAGCAATGGTTGCAGAATGTTTATTATCGGATGTATCTTGCTGACACACCATCATTCATCCATTCGACGAAGCAAAAAACACAGCTCATCTGAGAATGCAACATTTTGTCAATCACTGCAGGTCCAAATCCAATACTACTGATGCTAAATTATTGATTTAGAAACACATCTTGTAGTCCCTTGGTTAATTTTGGCAGTGAGCTGCTCCACTTTGGCGCGTCAGTCTGCTCTCGTGCACCTTTATAGCTGATGTTCACCTTTCTCATTGTCTATGGTGCTCTGTACTCTCCAAGTCGCTTATTCGTAATGGCGCCAATTGTCCAATTACAATATACTTTCACCACAGCAGCACATAAACACTTCACAAACAGCACAGTTTTAGAAATGCTGCCGGCCTTGGCCTGAAACCAATAGTCATCTCTTTTTGCAACTATGATAAACGTCCCCTTTTAACTATGACCACATGGAGGGATATGTGTGCAGACAACCTGTCACACACCTTATACATCCACCAAGTCAGCTCACATAAGATTACTTTCTTAAAGAGGTTTCCCACAAAGCCACGGTCTGCTTTATAGTCACACATGCTGTTCAGTGTGTGGGCGGTTCTATAGCAGTGATTGACACACCAGCTCTGCTATTCCTGTTACACTTGAAGAGTGTTTACTTAGCTAAATGAGAAGCTTTCAAAGTCAGTAGCTAGAGATTAAAGGTTGCTCGCCATGGATAGACTGAGTGAGTGACTGCAGTTTATAACAATGAGAGATAAGAGCCAGTGGGGAGAGATGGTTGTAACCAGAGAAACTTGTGTGCTATAAGAGAAGATAAAATCATCTTTATCTCCTGACCAAAGAAGAATCAACAAAGCAATGTATTTAGAAAAAGTTACCTGTCCCTATTTGTTAAAATCTAATGATTGTGCTGAAAAAAACCCTTTAAGGAGCTATGCACTGCTGACGTCAAATAGGAAGTGGTCATATTAATGTTCCTCAGCTGTGTATATTTACTGGCTATGTTCTGATTTTTTTTCTTGGCATATTTAGTAAACGGATGCAATTATAGCCTATGGGTGAGGGAGGCCACTGTTCAACATCTGTTTAATGGATCTGTCACCCACAAGCTATAAAGGCAGCTGCTTAATGGATACGTCATAGAAAAGTGCACGATATATATCTGTTATGCCTGGGCTGATGTCATACAGTGGCAGCTGTCATCCATAGGCTATAATGCATCTGTTAGACAGATACATATTGGTTTGTTGCTATTTTACAAGATCTTCTCAATGAAAATAATATAGGTCAATGCAGTATTCCATACTATTTAGGGAGAATACTGACAAATACTGGGGAGAAAGGGACCTAAAGGACATTATTTCTACCCATGTCTAACGAATGGTCCCTCATTTACTGTACATTGGGAGCTTTTCTGATTTATATGATAAACATAGAGAAAAAACACGCTTTGTTTTGGGTTCACACTGTGTATTTTGATGCGTATTAGTATTTGTATGCCAAAACCAGGAATGATAGTTCCGAGAGAAATAGTGTCATGGAAAGGCTTGCCCTTTTAACCCATTCTTGGTTTTGAGACCTTCTCCGTCCTGGCTGCACATGCTCAAACATCACCTCTCCTCGCAGGCAGCTAATGTCAGTCTTTTCCCTGCCTAGTAATCACAACACTCAAGCTAAGCGAGGTTAACCAGGTGCTGTCATCTACTCTCCTCTGATCCTGTAATTAGTCAGACAGTGCAAATAAATAAAAAGAAACCTCAATCAGGTATGGGCATTGAGACAAAAAAAAAATCATGTTTGGTTCCTGTAGGGATTTGAATCTAGGATCCCTATGCTGAAAGGCAGAAGTGCTAACCACTCAACTACATTGTAGCTACTTACAGCTCTTTACATAAACAGACCTTTGTTTGACTAGAGTGAACACACTGTGGAGAAAAGCATGGTGATGTCATCCTGCTGGGTCACATGGCATGCAGTTCAAACAAATCATACATGACCCCTTTTGAGCACACTGAGAGCTGAAGCAGGACAAATACAGTATGAAATGCCTTCATGTCAAAACCCCTTTAAAATTAACACTAGGCCCCAATCTCACCTTGTTTTCTGCCTTCTTTGCAGGTGTCTATCAGGATACCTTGAAAAAAAAGTATCTTGACAGATACCATGGTGGAGCCATTGGAAGTAATAGAGATACCTTTTTGTAGGTATTCCTATGGATACTTATGAATGAGATGTGAAACATAGTGTATATGGTATAAAGATTACGCACACCTAGTAGAAGCGGGTGCTCACGTGGAAAAAGTTGACTAGACCAGAATCATAGAAAATATATAAAACATGACACATTGGTCTGGATACGTTTATGAATCATCAATTTATTATAGTGAGACCTCAAGTATGTTGCCAAAAACTCCATAAGATGGGTATGAACAATCAAAAAGTATTGCTGCATAAAACTGTAAGAAAGATACAGATGTCACAAATAGAGGAGTTCAGTGAAAGTAAAATAATGCATCTGGATAATAGGGCTCTGTATGGATGCTGTAGGTATCACTATGGTCTGTGGCTCATGAAAAGGAGAAGAGTTGCTGTCGGGTACAAACCAGGATCAGTAAGGGAAACAAAACTAAAAAACCCCTATCCCTGTTCCTTCACCCACATCTTTTTCATCCCTTGGTTGAATTTGATAGACACATAGCTTTTTTCAACCGTACTATGTAATTGTGTAATAAGGTAAATAAAGTTAAATAAATATCCATGTATGTACAAACAAGGAGCTTCCGGCTCACCTTATCAGGGTGCACAGAGTCACAGTAATTCTCCTTTCCCAAAAATAGAAAAATCCCCAACTTCTCTGAAAAAGTGTAAAAACCAGTAGCACCTCCATGCTTCAAAAAGCTGAATTTTTTTATTTTGAGTTATACGGCATAAAAACATTCATACGTTATACTACCTTCCACCCGTGCCTTTTGTGTAACATCTGGATGTTTTTTATGTCTTCTAACTTAAAATGAAGGATTGTGCCCATTCTTCCACACAAGATCTGGGTTTATTTCTTAGGGTTATATTTTAAAATCTTCATGTAACATTAAAGAGAAAAAGCAGATTTCTTAGGCTGGACCAATTCTTATCCAGATCAAGTTCCTTTCCTCAGACAACTCCCTTGAATATCCCGATAAAATTTAGCTACAAAGTGTCATTTTCAAAAAAAAAAAATGTTTATTTTAGTTATATGACAGTAAGTTAACATTTCATGGAATGCTAAATGCAATAACATAGCTCACCAAGTTTAACAAATTATAGTATATAAATAATAGTGCTTGTTTATATACTTCAGTCTCACTGCTACATTGTAGCCAACATTTCAGATAGACAGACATGTGCAGAGTTATCCTGTATAAAATTTCAACCTTCAGCTTTTTGCCCTTTAGCTTGCTTATACTTATATGGTTCTCTGGCACTATCCTTTTATTTCTTATATATTGTATTATACCGTATTATATTAAACTTTGTAATTCATACTTATTAAAAATTATTTATATGTCCTGCTGTGCAGAACCAAGCACAGAGCCCTGTCCTCCCTCTCCCTATCCCCTGCAAACCATGTAATGTTCATTGATCACATGGCCTCACTGAACGTTACTTCACACTCAGTCGATGTGCTTTGAAGCCAGGCTCAGCTCAGGAACACTCCCCTGTAGTGGGAGTGACCTGAGAAGAGAACAATTTGGTTGCATTCACTCCTGCCAGCCTGTAGTTTGAAGGTGAATAGAAGTAATTACAGAGGAGGGTGGACTGTTTATCTTTGTAAGGCCATGTCCCCACGGCAAGGTTTTTCAGCCGGCTCTTGGTTTTGAAAACCGGCTACAAACCGTCTGAAAAACTTTTACACGGGCCCTATTGGAAAATCTGTGCAGCAGTCTCCACTGCACGGATTTTCCACCCGGCGGTCCGAAAAACATAGAACATGTTCATTCTTCTGTCCGGATTTCAGGCGGAATATGAACATGCCTATGTGATAGGGGGCAAACCACAGAAAAGAGCCGCCCCCCTGCAGCCGTGTGCATGGCACGAAAACAGGACAAATACCGGTCAGATAAGCCGACCGGTATTTCTCCTGTGCCGTAGGGACGTGCCTTAACAGTAATGGGATCAGAGGACAGTAGTTCAGACCTGGGGGGTGGTGTACTGCTGTCTTGAAAATGATGACTGCAGGTCTGTACAGTTTACATAGTGACTCATGAGTCCTAGCCATCATTATAATCATGATGGCAATTACAGAGTTTGGGGCGAGGGTTACACACTGTCAGCACATAGACCCTAGCAGTGATAACTGTGGAGGGAAGTCGTAGATTGCAAAGCAGTCTGGGAGTTGTAGGAAAGAGATACTGGAGAACTTCTGATGCTTCCACAAGTAGGAAGTTTCACTGCAAAAAGTAGATCTTATGATAGATGAATAAGGAGGCAAAAGAATAAAAAAGAAACACATGAAGGTAGTGGAATATCTTTACTTTTCAATATAAATGCCACTTACAGTGTTCTATGAAATCTTTAAATTTCTGAATAACCCCTTTATGAACAATAAAAGGGTTGTACTTTCAAATCAACCTTTTTCGAATGTTTCATTACTGAATAAAGCAATACTGTAGATGGAGATCCCGCACTCTAGACTTGTCACTATAAGGGTATGTTCACAAGGCATTTCTTAAATAAGTTTTTGGGTACATTTTACGTACTGAAAAACAGACCCCAAAACGTATTTAACAATGTTCAAGTGTCAGTACATTGATTTCAATGTAAAATACGTATCGTCGTTTAGATGATATGTATTTTACATACATTTTTGCATTGCGTTAAACAGATGCGTTCAAAGATTTGACATGTCTATTCTAGATCCGTTTCACACATTGAAAAGGCAATAGAAACAATATGGGTATATTTTTGCAGTCCAGAAAATGTATCCAAAAACGTACCACACTTTTTACGTATTGCAAAAATGTATCCAAGATGCCATGAGGACATATCCTAAGCCTAGTTTGGAAGGCTGGCTCAAACTGACAGTTTACTTGTCTTCTTCACACAATGTTTTTGTGATCCGTTTTACGGATCCGCAAAACGGATCTAACAATTGTCAGTGTGATTAACATTGAGTTGAATGGCAAAAGCGCATCGCAGTTCTCACGGGAGATTCGCGATGCGCTTTTGAGGGCTCTCCTGCGCTGCGCTTTTCGCATCCGCTTTAAGAATTGACATGTCAATTCTTATTGCGTTCTACACAAGTGAAAGCCCATAGGAGATAATGGAGTCCGCTTTTAGCACCTGTCCAAAGTGCCCCCAACCTCCTGGTACGTATCAGCTGCGCTTTGCATCCTGAAAGCGGATGCGAAAAGCGCAGTGAGTGGCTGCAGGTGGATCGGCGCAGGTGAGCGGCGGCTGTGGAGTGCAGGGGGATCGGAGGTGAGCGGCGGCAGAGGAGCGCAGGTGAGCGGGGTTGGATCGCGGGACGGCGCAGCTGCAGGTGGAGCGGCGCAGGAAGGATCGCGGGACCGGCGGTGAGCGGGGCAGGTGGAGCAGCGCAGGAAGGTTCGCGGGGCAGGTGGAGCGGCGCAGGAAGGATCGCGGGGCAGGTGGAGCGGCGCAGGAAGGATCGCGGGACGGCGCAGCTGCAGGTGGAGCGGCGCAGGAAGGATCGCGGGACCGGCGGTGAGCAGGAGCATAAGTGGAGCGTTGACGCAGGAAGGATCAGCGGGACCTGGCGGGAGCGAAGGCAGTGAGGGCGCAGGAAGGGATCGCGCGGTGCAGGTGAGCGGCGCGAAGGATGCAGGGGACAGGTGGAGCGGCGCAGAAAGGATCGCGGGACCGGCGGTGAGCGGGGCAGGTGGAGCGGCGCAGGAAGGATTTCGAGGGACCGGCGGTGAGCGGGGCAGGTGGAGCGGCGCAGGAAGGATCGCGGGACCGGCGGTGAGCGGGGCAGGTGGAGCGGCGCAGGAAGGTTCGCGGGACCGGCGGTGAGCGGGGCAGGTGGAGCAGCGCAGGAAGGATCGCGGGACCGGCGGTGAGTGGGGCAGGTGGAGCAGCGCAGGAAGGATCGTGGGACCGGCGGTGAGCGGGGCAGGTGGATAACTCATGAATGGGGATAACTCATGAAGAGAGAGAGAGAGAGAGACTCACTCACTCACTCTGTTCTGAAAACGCATCCGGAAAGCGGATGCGTAAAACGCAAGTGAAAAAGCATTCAAAACGGATCCAAATAAAGTAACAACTGCTGCGTTTTGCGGATCCGCTTTCCGGATGCGCTTTTCAACTGTCAAAAACGGATCCGTAAAAAGGATCCAAAGCGCCGTGTGAACAAGCCCTTACTGTTTTCCACAATTTCTTCTTTTTTTTAAGATTTAAAATTGTATTTGTTTTGCACAAACAGAATACAAAAGAAAGCATAACAATAAGCAGCATTTAAAGCATTGGAAAAATAACAATATTAAGGAGATCCTCATACGGTTGAATAACATAAATTGCAGAGAAGCCGACATTACTGGAGAGAACTTAAAAGTACTATGAAAAGATAAAATTAAGTATAAAAGGAGGTATCTTGAGGTGTCTCATACAGTGTTAAGGGATGCACGAAGATGAGCAAGTAAATTAGTGGAGAGAACATGGAAAATGACAGTTTAACAAAACAAGGTACCAAAAGGTTCAAGTGCAATAACCAGTTAACAAGGTTCATCCCCATAAGGGTATGTTCATACGATGTACGCGCCGTATTACACTGTGTGTTTCGGATGCTCGCGCTAAGACGCGCGTACTCCCGCTGCGCGAGGGGGCCGGCAGCCCGCCTGCCCCATTGAAATCCATTGCTCATGCCATGTATTCGCCGCGAATAATTGACATGTCACTTATCTCCCCGCGCGTACACTACGATCATATTGTACGAGCGGGGAGAGGAGGCGTAATCCAAAATTCTCTATGAGAGCTATGGATTACCGTAATTTCTGCGCGCATCTCGTCCGTATTAGAGCGCATATACGTGGCGAAATGTGCGCCGAAATTACCCCGTGTGAACATACCCTACAGAGGACATACTTGAGACTCAGGTGATTTTGGTTTTCAGACTCTTTCTTTAAAACCATAATGGACCAACTATGGTTCTTCCCCTCTCCCAATTTCTTTAATCTAGCAACTATTTTTTTCTGTGTAGCCAGGGAGTCCGTGATTGTCCAGAGTGTGCACATATAAGCCATGTTTAGTGAGGTGGGCGAACACTTGTGCCGTCTGATGTTTTCATTGGACAATAAGAAAAAAAAATTGAACAACAGGAGAACATGTTGTGTATCTGTGCCTAGAAATGCCACCCTAACCGCCCAACTGAGTACGCTGGAAATTCTGTAATTGAGACTGTAAAATGCTCCTTGGGTTAACCCCGAGAATTGCAGATTGTTGTTTGGTTTTATTTTTCCCCTTAGAAATAGCTAATTGTTCTGTCACTACTCAGTGTAAGTCAATGTCTAAACACAATAGCAGTAAACGGAGAACATCTGGATCACTGAGTTTTTCGCTGGCACAGGTTTGTATAGAGTGGAAATTTATTTCAAGCCTTTGAGTCCCTTCCAGGTCATTTTTGTTTTATTAGAGATTTTTGACAATAGATAAACAATATTCTATCCAGCAGATGTCACACGCAGCAGGAAATATGTGGTAAGTTGAACTAGTTGTAAAGTAGAGACAGAAAACAGACATACAGATTGATAATATTGAGGCCCAGAGAATTTGTAAACCATTAGAGATGACTAAATGATGACAAGCCACCCATAGTGACACTTCTTTGGATTCTTACATGATTCCATCTACCCAATAAGGGACATGATTTTCCTGTTATGTGACCCTCCTGGAAGTCATTAAAGGGTAGTAGACTTTTCCAGAAGACTAAGAACCCCAAATTGATGTTCAGAAGAGCTTGAGAACATATTGGCTCTCTGTAAAAGGAAGATATTTAGTTAAGAGAAATTGCACCGTCAGTGTAAGGGTGCTTTCACACAGTAAGGAACAAATACCGGTCAGTTTATCCAACCGGTATTTGTCCTGTTTTGCGGCCGTCCCCACAGCCGCGGGGGAGACGGCTTTTCTCTGCGATGAGTGGAGAAAAGCCCTCCCCCTTCACAGTCACATGCACTTATTCCGTCCGACAACCGGACAGAAGAATGTGCTTGTAGACTGTATTGTGGGCGGAAAAACCGCCGGGCGGAAAACCCATGCAGTGGGGACTGCTGCACAGGTTTTCCATAGAGCCCCGTTGTGCTCATTTTCGGCCGGTTTCTCAGGTGGTCTGCAAAACCGAAAAACCGCCTGAAAAACTGTCCGAAGACCCGTGTCGTGGGGACATGGCCTAAGACTTTAGGGAAATAAATCTATTTTGTTATGCCAAACCTGAAGTAATGGGGCACATAGCAAAGAGATTTAAAGAGCATCAAATATGGTAGACCTGTATCCAGTACCAGACTATCACTATCCAGTGAAATATGTTTGTTCTCTTCTAGGTTATAGGTGAGTGAATAATACAGACTGTGACACCATTAATAAACTAAGTTTCCTTGCAAAAAATGTGATTGATCTTGACTGGAAGCATAGCCATATTTATTATACCATAAGGAGTCAGAATAAAAGTCTGCATTTCTGCAATTCTGCATTGAGAATCCCCTGGAATGGCAATTAACATTTGAGAGAGAAAGGGAAAGAAAAAGGCAGAAAGCGAGATACAGAGTGCAAGAGTCATGCACAGTGGCTGTAGGCTGGGCCCTGATAGTCACCTCCACTAGTGGACCCAAAGAATCAACTTCATTGGTAGGCCCCAAGATTCAGCTTCACTGGAGAGCATCAGGCAACCCAATCTGACATTGACTGAGATTATAAGCGTGCCTACAATCAAAGAACAATCAAGCTAGCCCCCCACACCATGTTCCCTAGATGGTGGTCTCGATCACAACTATGGTCCTGACTGCTATAAAATTTAAGTATGCAGGTGTGCAGTGAAATCTTCACTGAAGTATATGGAGAATATAGCAATCAGAAATTAGCATTCTCCTGAAGAAGGCATCCATAACATATAGACTATGAATGGCAATAATGCCTTCTTTTTTTAATGCAGTTTGTGAGGAAATCCTCTGTTACAAACAGGTCCCAAAGGTGTACGGCTATCAGAGCATGGGGAAGAAGATAACAATATTTTTTCCATCACTTGGTTAGGGGATGTGGGCCGGGATACATGCTCAGTCAACACACTTCAACATGAGGAGGTTGTGGGATAGAGACTTGTGAGCCACCTGCTGCTGCTATTACTACACTGGAATGTCCTGTAAGCTGTCCCCTGGGGACAAGGTGCAGGACAGGAGCTGCTTGCTGGTAAAGAAAAGCAGAGTAGCTCACTGCTAACCAAGGCCTGAATTCCCTTGTGCGCAGTCCACCCTGTATATGATTACATATTTGGGGTCTGCACTAGGGATATACTTTTTCCTAGATTGTTCCTTTAGTGTTACATTAAGTTAGCCATGTTGCAGTAAAGACACTGCTGGACTAAACACACAATGCTCATTTTTTGCTGTATTTTTGCTTGTAGCATGGCATCTGCTGCTACCATTTATCCAAAACATTGTCACCCTAAATATTATCTATATATAGGATGTGGCATACATGTGACTTGAAGTTTTGAAAATTCAGAAATTAAGCACCATTTTTCGAGTTTTTTCAGTTTTTGTCCAATTCCAAAACAGTAAAAAGTAAAATTTAATTATGCAGTCTATCCATACTGTAGACAATTAATGCAGTATACCTATTAATTTGCTGTAGATTCAGACATGATATTTTTGGAATGGTGAAAAGAAATACAAGCAGTTCCAGATACTTTCTGCATTCATCAATGAAACAATGTGGTACATTTATTATTGTTATCTAAAAAAATCCCTTCTTTATAAACCAAATATTAGTTGGTGTACTTTTATTTAACTATTCAAATGTCAGCGGCACACTATAAACTAAGAAAACATCAAAGGCATATAGGAATTTTTGAAAAAATGCATTACTGCTAAGGATATATGAAAATTTGGGGTTCTTAGTTCACAATTTTGATCAAAAGTGTTTAAGCTCACCTCCCAATTGCGTCAAGGAGGTGAGCTTAAACACTTTTGATCAAAATTGTGAACTAAGAACCCCAAATTTTCATATATCCTTAGCAGTAATGCATTTTTTCAAAAATTCTTATATGCCTTTGATGTTTTCTTAGTTGATAGTGTGCCGCTGACATTTGGAATAGATGTATGTTATTGCCTCGCCAGTGTGCACCTATACTTATTTTTTTCAAAAAATGTTTTTGGATGTGCGTAGCCAAACAAGGTTTTTTTTTGTACTTTTATTTCATAAATAATTTTATTTCACAAATGTTTCTTTGCAATGCAAAACAGTCACCATAATCCCTCCCATTTCCATCCCCCATAAAGACGCAACAATAACATAACATTTCCATATTGGTCTCCCAAGGTAAAAAAAAAAAAGAACAGATTGGCTTTGTACACTGTATGTTAAAAGGATACAACAGATTATTTCAGAAATTCCAACAATAGTACATGTCTCGCAACAAGTGTACGTATGTCACACTAATCACTGTTTGTACCCATCTTATCACACTGATCACTCCCTTGAATGATTCTATCTCTAACCAAGTGTGCTGGAATCAATATCGTAGTTGGCTTACTATGCATCAAAATTCTGCACCAGATTTTGGAGCAATTATGCACCTTTTCCCACAAAACCACACCCTCTTTGAAGCTGAAAAAAATTGAGGTGCTTAGCAGATCTATTTTTTTTTTTACGCATTTTACTCATAAATCTATCTAAAACTATTTCAGACATGCTGCACCACTTATAGGTCACTTTGTAGTGCAGTTGACACTACAATATTGGCGCACACGCGTTAGTAAATATGGAAAATATGGAAGAATTTGTATACGTTGAGTGCTCCCCAAAAATGGGGGGGAAAAAAAGTACTAAAATGGAACATGTCAGCTACTTTATGCTGCCAGAATGATGGCCCGCATGAAAAAGCTGCATGTTACCCGATCCTAAACACGTGGGTTTTACCCCCCCCCCCCCCCCGAAACACTGCAGCGTTCCCAGGTAAAACACCCAGTGAAGTTGTGCTGGTTGACATGAGTCTCATGTAATGCTTCTCCATGCCCCCTCAGCTTAACTGACAGCTCTTTCCAATGATTGTCTATAGGGAGAGAGCTGTCAGTTAAGCTGTGGGGGCGAGGAGAACCCTTACATTGGACTCAACTCTTCCAGGCACAGCACTTCTCCCCATGCCTGGCACAACTTCACTGGGTGTTCTACCTAGGAACGCTGCAGGGTTTTGGAGTAAAACCCACATGGTTGGGCTGGGTAACCTGCAGCTATTTTATGCTGCCCGTCATTCGGGCAGCATAAAATAGCTGACCGGTTCCCTATAAAAGATGACTCCTGGTTGCCCCTTTGTGTCACTTGCAAATTAGCAATTCCTTATATAATTTATAGAAATTTTTAATATTGAGCATTTTAATGAAATGGATGCTTCTGTTAGGGAAAGTACACATGTAGCAGGGACTTTGTGTACTGTAAACATAGTTTTAACTTTGGATTTCACAATAAGCACTGCAAAAAGTAAAAGTCCTAGAGAAAGTCAGCAGCATTTGTTGATTGCACTGTTAGGCTAGATCCACTCAGCATCTGACAAAAACCGTCCGGCAGTCGATCTTTTTTTTGCCCGATGCATGACCGCGTTTTTTTTAACGTTTTGTGCAAAAACTGCGGTCGCTTTTGGCTTTTTTCCTATTGGCCGTACAATGGAATGTACAGGTAACTGATGGAGAGACACCAGGCACCGCCGATTTTTACAGCATGTTCCTAAAACCACCACCAGACAACGATCGGGAAAAAAAGGACCTGTGTAGACTACAGGTCGTTTTTTCTCCTAAAGTCTATGGGCTGGTTGAACGTTTTCTATGCTGTGTGGACATAGCCTTGATTGGTTTCAGGACGACCATTGTATGTTTAAATCATAACTCTATGGAAAACTGGTTATTGGTTCAGAGGCCCCAGCATAATGCAAAATGAAGAGTTAAGAAAAGGAGGCAGATTACTAAAGAAGTCCTTGCAAATAACAGCCAGAGAGAGCAGCTGAAAATCACTATCTTTATTGAGAATAGGAGCTTCTTTGGGTCATGTACTTAAAAGGGTTTTGCCACGAAGTAAAATTGACGTGGGAACAGGGCTGTGGAGTCGGAGTCGTGGAGTCAGAGTCGGTTACTATTTTGCAGGAGTCGGAGTCGTCATAAAATGGACAGACTCCAACTCCCAAAATATATAATAAGTTGGTCCAGTTCGTTCAATGCAGTGCAAAGAGCAAGAGGAATTGTGTCAGGCCAGTGCTACTGCTCCCATATCTTCAGCCTCATCACATGAGGAGTGTAATTGATGACATGGAGCAGGCAAAGCGCTGCCCCAGGGGAAAAGATCCCGCACCCAGGGCAAACATTTCAGAAAAATTTTTCACCTGTTTTCAAAGAAGTAGAAGAGTTCAACCATTCATCTAAACTGACTGTGGCTGAGGCAATTCCTTTATACCCCAACATTGTTAGAGATGTTGCCCCTGTGGTCACCGCTTTACCCCCAACCCAAGTTAGTGTAGAGAGGCCGTTCTCTAGCCTGGAAATAATGAGATCAGATGGGAGGTCATGTATGCAGGATCTGATGGAGGCAATACTATTTCTCAGAAGAAATTCAGAGACTCCACAAATGTTCCTGCAGTGTTTTGCATATTTAAAATTTTTTTGTGTCCTAAAGTCATATCCAATAAATATATTTTACACTGACAAGCAAAATGGTAACAATGGTTTGAACTTGTGACTTTCAGGCCTCATATCTCACCCTCCACTACAGCTTTGTACATGAGGCTACTGTAATTTTATATACAGTCATCTTACATCTTATACATAAATGTGATTTGCAAGTATTTAGCATCTGCTCAGTTCTGCAGATTCTTTCCTGTAACTGCATTGTTACTGTTTTGCTCCTAAAAATCAAAATGTTAATTTTTATTATTTTGTTAGTATTTGGGAAATCCACCTTTGGTTTTCAATACTTCCTGAATCCTTCTGGGCTCTGAATCAGATTCAAGCACATCTTGACCAAAATCTGATCCCAGGTCTCTTCTACACATTCCCAATGTTGAAGCAGACTTGACTTGGATACAAATACAGCTTTTTCTTCAACTCTACCCACAAGTGTTCAAAAGATCAACATTGTTACCCTTTAGCTTGTCAGTGTCTGTTCTACCTAAATAGTTTGATTATTGTATCATAAGTCGATAAGCAGCCTGATGTTACCATTTTACTACAGTAAAGTTATCACTTAAACATGCGCCATGTATGAGGGAGTCAGGAGTCGGAGGTTTGGGAAATTGAGGAGTCGGAGTCGGGGCTTCGGCTTGCCGACTCCACAGCCCTGCGTGGGAAGCTTGCAAATGAAATAACAAATATTTTTCACCATTCATTATTATTAAAAATTCTGCACCTTGTGGGAGCAAATGTACCCACTAGATATGCTGGCCGGGGAGGGGAGGGTCACGCATCTGAGCTTGCACCAGGATGAGGAGGTTTGAGACACACTACACTTTTAGAAGTTAATTTAGGTTGGTTTGTTACTGTTTCTGCACAGTCACAATTGAGATGTAGTGATATCTTGAATTAATATGCAAGAGACTGTGTGATGTTTGCCATGTTTATGGTTAGAGGTTTTATACTAGGAAAGAAAACGACACTGTCCTTGATGTGATAATGAAATTACAGTTATGTTATGGTATTTGTTATACAAGCTTTTATGTCATCTTCTATGCTTATTGCTCATGTTTGATATGTTTGTGTCAAGGATATTGTTAAATAAAAACAAATAAAAACAAATAAAAAATTCTGCACCGTTTTTGTTTTAGCTGCTCCTTTAGTGATCCATTGTTTACAGCTCATCTCCAGGGGATACGACCAGGGCTGAGAGCTCCTCAGTCCAGGCAGCACATGCTCAGATATCACTTATCCTCTCAGGCAGCTACTGAGTGTTCAAACCCCAGGTGCTGTCATTCTACTCCCGTCCTCTGTACTCCTTAGTAATTAGTCAAACAGTGGAAATAAATAAAAAAGAAACCTCATTGAGGTTTGCGCATTGATAAAGAGGAAAAAAAAATCCTGCAGGGATTTGAACCTAGGACTCTTGTGCCTGGAGGCAAAAACTTTACATCTCAGCTACTTTTAATGCTTTACATAAACAGACCTTTTTTTGAATGGAGAGAAGAAAGGCCTGGTGATGTCAGCCTGCTGGGTCACATAATATGCAATTCAAACAAATCACATTCTGAGTACACAGAGCTGAAAATCTGGATGCAGGAAGTATGAAATGAGATCGTGGCAAAACCCCTTTAATACACAATGTGATAGAAAAAAGAAATAGGACCACCCTCATCTGGTGCCCAAAGATGCCATACAACTTGGCACATGTATAGAATATGTAGTATCACAATGTAAAGAAGAGAGGCGCTATTAGATCACCAATCGCCGCATGAACTTCATGTATACTGATGACTTAAAAGTAAAATGTTCATAATTTGCTGGATCAGTGTCTGGGACATAGTATCCTGAAACTACACTGAACATACAGGGTCCCAGGAAAGACCATGGTATGTTGAGAATATTGTATCCTGAGGTCATTGTAACTTGAAGGACCACTGTACCCATCCAAATGTACTGTAAATGACCTCAGATGTAATTTTCTTTATATACATATGCATGTTAACTTGTCCCTGTGTTTGGCTTATCTAATGGTTTCTCTGGAGGTTGCATCCCACGTTCAAAAAATATGTTAATAGGTTAATTTTACTCCTGTGAAATTGTGGGGAGTTCTTAGAAGTGCTCTGGTTTCCATCCATAGTCCAAAAAGATTGTGATAGGTTAATTGCTTTCCTCTGTTTTTGAAGATAGGAAATTTAGATTGTAAGCCCCACTTGCAAAATTACATAATTGGAGGCATCCTCTGTACAGTGTGGCAGAACTAAACAGTAATGGGCTATATAACGATTACAATAATATAGGGGCTTCATTTAAGAAGGCTGATGGGAAAATCTATACTGGGCAATATGGACAATGAATATTACTATAAAAAGTTGTATCACTTTATTTGGAGCAGTAAACAGTTGTATTATTTTCCTGCATCGTTGCTATTAGTTATTTTTTATGTGTGTTTTGTTCTAGGTGAACACTTGTAAAAATTGTTAGAGCTGGAAAAAACTTTGAAAATAGCTTGAACAACACTAGGTTTTTTGTATGCTATTCTGGGAATAGCAGTTACATTGTTTAATTTATGAGGCTGCCTATAGACATCCCATATGGTTAATGTATTTCAAAGGTTCCAAGATACATCTGGAAACAGAGGTCTTACACTTGCAGTATTCCAGCCTCTTGTTAAAAGCAATGAACGAAATCAACCCTTACACTGCCACTGTAGTAAAAATGGGTTTCACAGTGATAGTCATCGGTTAAGGTATAATGTATATCTGCTTTGTTTAGTCAGTGCTACAAACCCAGTCACCTTTTCATGTGGTACCCAGTCTAAAAACAGATACATGAATGCAGTGACACTGCCACGTGGAATTCTGTTCACCTGCTGATGTGCATTAAAGTAAAACTATAATATGATCTTTTGCAATCTATTACTCCCCCGTCACAGCCCCTGAATTCCAGGCATAAAAACTTCAAAAATACTGCAGAACACATTTCCGTATATCAGATGTGACCAAAATGGAAACACAGGTGATCACCAGACAGATGCATAACATCTTCGTAGAATATGCACATCAATGCGTTTTATGAAATAGGATTGCTCAACCTCTCAGGTAGAACCTCTGTTTACAAGCCCAAATTCCGATGTGTTTCACAATTAGAAATTCCGATCAGGTCTTGATTAAAATACAGAATAAAACAATTCAATGTTCATCCATGAATTAGGAGGTTGTTAAGATTAGAGAATACAGTGGTCCCTCAAGATACAATGAGCTCAGGATACAATAGTTCCAAAATACAATGGTCTTTCTTTGGACATTGTTTGTTACATAGTTTGTAACGCCAAAAAAAGCCAAACATCCATCTAGTTCAGCCTATTGTCCTATAGTGTTGATCCAAAGGAAGGTAAAAACCCTCATGAGGTAGAAGCCAATTGCCCTCATTTTAGGGAAAAATTCCTTCCTGACTCCAATCTAGTAATAAGAATAAATCCCTTGATCAGTGCCCCTTCTCCAGAATCCTCGTCACTATAACTTGTTATATTATTACACTCTAGAAATGCATCCAGACCCTTTTTGAACTCTGTTAGTGAATTCACCATGACAAGTTCCTCTGGCAGAGAGTTCCAGTGTCTCACTGCTCTAACAGTAAAGAATCCCTTTCTATGGTTATGCAGAAACGTTCTTTCCTCTTAGTGTAGAGGATGCTCCCTTGTTCTGGATACAGTCCTGAGTATAAATAGATCTTTGGAGAGATCTCTATATTGCCCTTAAATATATTTATACATATTTATTATGTCCCCCGAAGCCGTCTTTTCTCTAAACTAAATAACCCTAATCTTGCTAATCTTTCTGGGTATTGTAGTCCACCCAGTCCTTTTAATACTTTCGTTGCCGCCTTAGACATTGTAGAACTTGAACAGGTTCATTCTTGTGCACTGGTGCCCAATACTGTACACAATATTCTATGTGTGGTCTGACCAGTGACTTTTATAATTGGAGAACAATATTCTCATTGTGTTGAATCTAGTTGCAAGATACAATGTCCTGGACACTTATTCAGCCCATTGTCATGAATATTTTATTTGTAATACCCGTGTACTAATAAAGTGCATGCAGTGACTGGCGGTCTAGTAGTGGTACTACATGTTCTGTGCTGCTCTTTAAATGTGTCAGGATGAGCGGCTCCTTTGGACACCAGTTGAGGGCTCCATTTTCTTTTTTTTTCTGGTATATTGTGTATACAGTACATGATCCCTCTGTCATCAATATAGAAAGTGATTTTCAGCCTCCAGCAACTCCTTCTGACTCTTTATATGTAAAGACTTGCTTTATCTGTATTAGTTATTTGTATAACTGTCTTTAATCTTCATTTTGTATTATGCTGGGTCACATTTTCTGGCCTTGGAACCAATTATCAGTTTTCCATGGAGTTATAGTATCAACATACAATGGTCGTCCCAAAACCAATTAATATTGTATGTTGAGGGATCACTGTACTCTCTAGCATTTGGCATGATTGCAGAGGACATAAACATTCAGCGAGTGGTACTTATAGTAACAGTATCATTTGCAATCGCCGGTCCTCTTGGGACATATTTCTACTAAGATGTCAAAGAAGTCAACCACTAAAATTATGTGTGCTCCTTATTAACCCCTTAACGATCACCTGCCTTCTTTTGGTGTCGAGCATTTCCGGTCGTTCGTCCGCAGCAATGTCTTTTGTCATCGGGTTTTGCAGCTTCCGGCGCCGCAGTACTTCACAGCTCTGTTCCCAGCACAGTCTCTGCAACTGCCGGGGAAACCTCAGAATAACGAAAGGGCTTTCCCTGCTCTGTCGGGTGTTCAGGACCTGACAGAACCCAGGGAATGGCTGCACAGTCAGCCCTGGAGATCTAGAGTGGCCCCAGGGTTGTCTGTGTAAGAAGACAGCAATCAGGGCAGACTGTGTGCTGCCCTGACTGCTGCCTGTGTCAAACTGTAACTGTGTTTTGTTTTTTAAATCCCACGAGGGGATAACGGTTTTACAATTTTTTTTTTACACTTAGTAATGTATGAGCATATTCATATATGCTAATACATATATGAATATGCTCATACATTACTAAGTGTAAAAAAAATAAAATAAAACCGTTATCCCTTTGTGGGATTTAAAAAGAAAAATAAAAAAAAAAAAGTAGAAAAAATAAAGTAAAAATATTTAATAAAAATAATTGTTCATTACACACACAGAAAACAAAACTACACATATTAGGTATCCACGTGACCATAATAACCTGTAGAATTAATGTAACAAGTTATTAAGTGTGAAGTTTGAATGGTGTAAAAAAAAAATAAATTCTGCAATAATGTAGAAGTGAACTTAAACGATTCTCCCAAAAAGTACAACATGTCGTGAATAAAACAAGACCTCATAGAACTGCGTCTTTGAAAAAATAAAAAAGTTACTGTTGAAATGCAAGGAGGCAAAAACTAAAAAAAAAGTGCTGGTCATTTTGTACTTTTCAGGCGTTCGGCTTAAGGGGTTAAGTCAACTTTAATAGTTACAAAACCAAATTCACTTTAGAAGATTCAGGGGGTGAATATTAATTTGGTAAAATTGTGACATCCTACATATGGGCATACTAGGCAGAACCTTTACTCACGTAAGCCATACTTGAATAGGAAAGGGTTGAGAATTATAAAAGATTCTTGTGACTTGCAGAAACATCCTCAGCTTGGAAAACTCTTAATTCATTTCCCTGTGATGTTTTCTGTGCTGTATGTAGCCTCTCTTTCCTGTTTGAAAACCTTCTTTTTTCTCTATAAAAATAGAAGTCCCAGGATCCTTTGCTATGCATTATGTATCTTCTCGATTCTAAACCTCAACCTCCATGCATTCACCCTTTTTCCTCCCACATGTTTACTTTTGGTAGGTAGAATCAAAGCGGTGTAGCTTCAAAGACTGTCCTGGAAAAATAAAATCACACCCCTTTGGTTACCTGATCTCCTGGGCTCAACATAGATTTTTTTTTTCCTTGTGCCAAACCACACAGAACTACTGAGGTTCCTGCCAAAATACAGCTGATGTAAAAGTGGAGGAAGCCTAGAGGAAACTTAATCAAAGTAAATTACAAAATTGTCTAACTTTAGGAGAGCGGTTATTCCGCAAATATTTGTTCTCACTGGCCAATCCCTTCAAAAGATCTTATTTATCAGTTGTGCACAAATACTATTAGGGCTATAGAGAAAAGAAGTACAATAGTCTGGGAAGGAAAAGTATTCAAGGGTTAAAGAGATAACTGTAAGTTGATGTTCACACGGCTTAACTGCGGGGCGTATAGTACGCACGGTAATTAAGCCGGGTGTTTGTGAGCGTACTCCTGCGATGAATTACTCGCAGTGTGTAAGCGCCGTGAATAAATGAATTGTCAGTTATCTCCCCACTCGTACAATACGATCGTTTTGTATGTGTGGGGAGAGGAGGCGTAATCCATAGTTCTCTATGAGAACCGTGGATTATTGTAATGATTGTGGCGCAGTACGCTCTCAATGCGTGGTGAAATGCGCCCCCAAATAAGCCGTGTGAACATAGCCTAAGGGCAGTGCTCCACTAGTGACCCAGTCCTGCTCTAACTGGCCACTAAAACCTCATTTTTATTATCTAGCACATTTATCGAGGCAGTTGCACTAGAATTCTGGTACAATTCGCATAAAAAATAATGTCATACATGCTCTACACCACATATTTTATGGGATTTAGACACTTCTGCACCTCGTCCAACTGAATGGGAGTGACCAGTGATTGTGCAAATAGGGTCTTGGCTTCGCATGCCAACGGCATGCACCAAAATTTTGGTGAAAGTTAGTAGCATAAAGTAAGCCAATTTATAATGGGTGTAAACTTAGATTAGACAATTGTAACAAGTGACAGATTTATCAATGCTACAATCACTGTGACACATTGTAAGACTGGCTAGTCTATGGGTATGTTCACACAGCGTGTTGGGTCCGTGTGAACATGCATTCTTAGATGCATGTTTGGGTCCGTCTAAACGGACTCAAACATGCATCTAACAATGAGCAGTGTGTTTTTACACTGCTCGCAATGTAAAACCCGCATCAGTGTTCAGACAAGTGATCGGATCCGAATCCAAAGCTGATCCAAAATTGGATACAAAAACGCTAAGGGTGCTTTTAAGGTGTGTTCACACGCCGTCTTGCCTCCGTAGGAACATCTGCTTTTCTGATGCATCTTTGGGTCCCTCAGAACGGACCCAGAGACCCATCTAACAATTAGAGGGGACTTTATCACTGCCGGCAATGACAGACACGCAGTGGCATTCACATGAGAGATCGCCGCTGCGTGTTTGCATCGCGTCTGTGGGGTCCGTCTTGCGGATGCCATCCAAGAATTGCATGTCATTTCTTTGATCACTCATCAGAAAAGCGTATGTTCATACGGAGGCAAGATGCCGTGTGAACATACCCTTACACAGTGCGTTTTCGATGCGTTTTTTGTGCAGACTTGTACAGCATTAATTGCTGCAGCTTTCTGCACAAAAAAAACATTCGGAAAAGCCCTTTAAAATTGCATGTGCGTTTTTGCATTTTTCAGATGCACAAAAAACACATCAAAAATTCATCAGAGACACAACTGTGTGTGAAAGCACCCTAAGTTTATACTGTCTAGGTGTTAGTATTGATGAAATTTTCCAGTTTGGGTATTAACAGTATAAAGTCACTAATAGTTTTGACACTTTTTACAATTTTTTTGCATCCATGTCTTTGTTTTTACTTTTTGAACAAATATTTTACAACAATGATGAAATAATAGAAGTTAGAGAGGGGACATAATTGCCCATTTAGGATTCTCATTTTTCCAGCAGATGTATAATGGTTCTATCATGTAAATATATTTTCTTTATAAAATTAGGGCTTTCACTAATAAACAATAGTTTACATAAGACCAGCAGTGACCATTGTATCTCAGACCATTGCTCTTGACTACTCTTCTAACAATAACCCCCTTATGATAACAAGGCATCAGTTTATTAATTTTTGGGTAAAATGTCGACTTTATTAATCCCTGTTGTGCTGGTTGGAGATAAAAAGCAACTCCCCTCTTTAACAGAACGGCTTAGTATTTATGATGTGGGTTTGGGACTTTTCAGCTGCCTGTCATATCCCATCCTCTTTGCTGAACTTCCTTTAGCTGCTGGAAAATGATTGCAGACATGCAACATGTGTGCACCAGGCACGGAGTAAGCTGTGCCAGCATTAGGGGCGCAGTGTGTGCAGTTTATGGACTGGTCTCCCTTATTATACAGTAACATTTTTTGTGTTTGGTTGAACCATGAAGATTATTTTGTGGTCCATAAAGAATAGTGTTTTCTAAGGACTTAAAGGGGTTTTGCCACGATGTAATGTTGACGTGGGATCCTCCAAAATGGGTTTTTAATCACTTTTCTAAATATATGTGATTACAAAAATTGCAGTCTGAGAGAGCTACAGGCTGCCTTACCTGCCCTTGGTTACTTCAAAGTTTGTATTAGATACGGCCTGACAAGAGCTGCTGGACGGGCTTGCGCAGAGGGAGCTTCTTATCTGATGAGACTGAGTGCAGAAGTTTCAGGCACCGGGGTAGAAATGTTTTTTTTTGTATACAGAATAAACTAGTTGTAGTGTGATTAGATCCCTGTTTATCTGATGACAGGGGAAAAATGAAGGAGCTTTCAAGCTGCTGAGGAGAAAAAATGTTGTCTTTTGTATACAGAATCCACAAGTTTGCAGTTTGATTATTCAATGAAAAATGTCACACGATCCCTTATGCAGCTTTGTGCTCTGGCTGCGTGCGTCTCTCTCTCTCTTTCAGCTCCGTGATTTGTTTACATCAGCTTCTTAGCAGATAAGGCTCCTCCTGGCAAAACCCCTTTAATTTTTTTTTTTTTTTTAAACATTTTTTATGAAGTACATATAACCAACAACAATGCCTAACAGTAAATGTAATGGTCCAGGATCATGGGTGATTGTGTGGTGCTTCAAACATTGTTTCGTTTTTTTTATTTTTCAATTAAAAAAAAACTCATATGGATTTATAAGGCTATGTTCACACGGCGTCTTGGATACGTTTTTGAAATATGTAAAATGTATTGCATTAAACACATCCAAAAACGTACTATAAAGTGTGGTACGTTTTTGAACATGTCTTCTGGACTGCAGAAAGGTATCCCTATATGGGCTTTTCAATGCGTAAAACGGATCAAGAATGGACATGTCAATTCTATGAACGCATCCATTTTACACAATGCAAAAATGTATGTAAAACACATATCATCTAAATGACAATGTATATTTTACATTGAAATCAATGTAATCACACTTGAACATTGTTTAATACATTTTGGGGTCCATTTTTCAGTGTAAAACGTACCCAAAAAGAATTTAACAAACGCTGTGTGAACATACCTAAAATGGTGCAGTGAACCAAGCGAGACTAAACCAGCAGAGAGGGCAGTCAAATGGGCTGTTCTCACCATTGTGTTTCACAGATCCTGCTCTTCACAGACAGCTTCAGACTCACACTTCCTGGTTAGGCTATAGGTGGCTCTTCAGCAGTAATTGGCATCAGCTCTGCTATTTCTAGCTAAACATGTTAGAGAGACCTCTTTAATGACACAGGCTCAAAATTAAATTTTTTTGTGCACAAATTATCCTTTCCCTCTGAAAAAAAAACAAAACAAAAACTGTGATACAGGCTACCTGTGCCCTAAAGGGGTTTTATCATGATATAAAATCCCCAGTGCTAGCGGCGTGCAGTGAGCCAGCCGTGCATGCGAAGGAGGAGGGTGGCACTTGCACCCATTTACTTCTAAGGAAGCACCAGAACGTAGCTGAGTGCACACACTCAGCTATACTTAGAAGCTTGCAACAAACAAACATGGTGAACCGGCGCACGTGGATTATAAGTAAATGCCAATGATAAAGGCTGGTATATAGAATACTTATAGAAATTTTATTTCTAAAAACAGCTAAGGATATTATCCTAACTGATTAATAAAACATACATAGACCTAACGCGTTTTCGCGCTCCAATTTAGCGCTTCGTCAGACCTTGATGAAGCGTAAATTGGATAGAGCGAAACACGTCCTAGGTTCTATGTATGTTTTTAATCAGTTATAGGTCCAGGGCGGTGTTAACTAGAAGAAGCCAGGGCCCCATAGCAAACTTTTGGGATGGGCCCCCCCCCCCCTCCGGGACCACACAGGACCATGTACAGGACATGCTGGTTAGATAATGTAGTTAAATACAAGGGGCAAATACCTCACCATCAATACACCATCATACTGCTACCAATCAAATCCTCCTATACCAATAACCAACATTACAAACTAACGCTATTACATTAAGACCTGATATACCTACCAGAACACGACCACAAAATACCACAACATAGGTGACTGATAATAACCCTACACTGAATACGACAGTTACACAAAGACCAATAATGTATAATATATAATAGATATATATATAGTGACCATACGTGGTATTTACTAGTGTACACAGCTCTGCAAGACTGTATATAACCACCATTCAGTGAACATATTAAGTGGTAAGATACTGCCAGTTGTACAATAGGCTTCTGCGAGAATGTATATTAGCCCCATACCAGTGACCATATATGGTAGACAAATGAAACAGGCTTTGCCAGACTGTTATATTACTCCCTTACAGTGACCATTCACTAGTGGTTGACAGCAGTTGTAAACAGGCTCTGCAGACTGTATATAACCCACCATACAGTGACCATATAGTGGCTAGACAGCGAGTGTATCACAGGCCTGTGAAGGACATATAACGTGATCTACAGTGCAGTTACATCTTTTCGACTCACAGGTGACGTATCATTGACTTTCCACCTTTGTTTGCATCCGGTCACAGCTCCGCCTTCTTGATGACATCTTCCCAACCACTTGTCCCCTGCAGATTTAGACACAAATAATCTTAGAATACTGACTTTTCCAGCACTGCCCCCCTGGCTATATGGGAGTACCTTTCTAGGCAGGCTCTGGGGCTTAGATTAGGAACTATATGGGGCCCAAATAGGAAAGGTTTAGGTAAGCAAATAGAGTGCCCATATTAGGCAGGCCAGGGTTTAGGTTACTAAGCTATAGGGAGCAATACAAGAGTTAGACAAGGGGTTTAGGTGGGCTATTGGGGGCCATATTGGTCAGGGAGTTTTAGGTAGCTAAAGGAGGCACCCATATCAAGTAAGACAGGCACGGCTTGTGGGGGTATACGGCAGGATAATATGGGTGTAGAAGGCAGGCATATGGGGGCCTGTACAGGCAGGATATGGGGGCTGTCATAGCGAGGAGGCATTATAGGGGGCTGTATAGGCAGTCAGGCCATTGTTTTTATACCTGCTAGGGGGCTGCACAGTGTACTTATACATCCATCCATAAGGCAGGCACGGCGTTTTTATAGGCACGGCAGGCAGATCGTGGGCTGTATAGGCAGGCAAGGCAGGGCAAATAGGGGGCTGTATAGGCACAGCAGGCAATATAGGGGGCGACTGTATAGGAAGGCAGAGGCAGGATAGGGGGACTTGTAATAGGCAGGCAGCAGGCAGGATTGGGGGCTGTATCAGGCAGGCAGGCAGATCAGGGCGGCCTGATATAGGCAAGGCAGGCATATAGGGGGCTGTATAGGCACGGCAGGCATATAGGGTGCTGTATAGGCAGGCAGGCTAATAGGGGGACTGTTTAGGCAGGCAAGGCATTATATTGGGGGCTATAGGGCCAGGCATCTATCAGGGGGCTATAGGCAGGCATTTGGGGGCATTTAGGCAGGCATCATGGGGGAGTATAGGTAAGGGCATTTTTAGGGGGGGTTAAATAGGCAGGCATATGGGGGTATATGGGTAAGGAATATGGGGGGCTATAGGCAGGGCGTGCTAATGGGGCTATAGGCAAGGCATATTGGGAAGGGGGGCTATAGGCAGGCTTTTTGGGAGGGCTATAGGCAGGCTTAGATTGGAGGGAAAGTTTTATGGAAGGTTGAGGGTATATAGGGAGTAATAGGATGCAGGCAATAATGGGGGGAAGGCTTATGGCAGGCATAATATGAGGAGGCTCATAGGCAGGTCATATGGTCACCCACGGAGGCTATAGGCAGGCATAAGGGGGGATATCAAATAGGCAGGCAAATCTTGGGGAGGTATAGGCAGGCATATGGGGCGCGTACTAGGTAGGATATGGGGGGGTTATAGGTAGAGCACATCAATGGAGCGGGCTATGAGGCAGGCATCATTGGCCGGGGCTAGTTGGACAGGCATATGGGGGGGTTTTTGGCCGGCATACTGGGGGGCGGGGGTATAGGCAGGCATATGGGGGGCTATATAGGCAGGCATTGGTCCGGGGCACTATAGGAGCAATATCGGAGGTGAATAAAAATATGAGATAACAACTTACTCACCTCGCTCCTCGCTCCCCCGTGACGACCGACTCGACATTCCGCTATCTGCTGTCTCTCCCTGCAGAGCCTTGCTCTCAGGCCGCGGGCCGGCGCAGTGATGTAGTCACTAACCTCTGCATGTCCTACAAAGCGCCCACCGTGACCACAGTCAGGGCCCACGGCCTGGGGAGGGGAAGTGAAAAAGAGCCAGGAGCGATCGGCGCTTACGTTCCTGCTATACTTAAAACGTAGCCAGCGCCTGCCTCCCTGGAAACCACGCTCCGGGCCCCGGGGGGCTACCCAGGGACATTCAGAAAAGGAGTATGCGACCCCTTGGGCCCCGCCAGCCTCCCCCGCCCGGCCAGCAGTGAAAACTGTTGAAGTTCATCCTGAACGGCGGGCCCATAGCTGAAGCAAGGCATTACCGAGGGTAAAACTTGCAAGGCGCTGTACAGCAGCTGCTACGGGGACACACCCCCTCAAGACGGCCTGGCGACCCCAGTCTGCCAACTGCTCAGACCCCTGCACTTCCAACACATGGTAGTTATAGCCCATGGTTCCTTTTGGCAATATTATCCAAGTACTGTCCTTTAGAAATTAACAAATTCATATGTTTTCTCAATTACCAGCCTTCATCTAATTGGCATTTAACTTTTACAACTACACTTTCGCGCCGCAAAAGTTCGCCTTTTTGTTTGCTTGCCATGCTTCTATCCAGCCAGTATAGAGATCGCTGGAACCCAAGAACCGTGGCTTGCACGAGTGAAGGATTAATTCCCCATACATGTTCTATGGGGGGAGTTGTTTTTTTTTTTCTTGTGCCTCTACACATACGAGCAACTACCACTTGAGCGTGAGAATCATCCCACCTTCTATATTAATATATTTGATACGTATTTCACTATTGTGCGCCCCCTTGTCTTTTTTCTTTTTTGGCTATCCTTAGAAGCTCACATAGAAGTGAATGAGGAGGACAACCGCAAGTTCCACTCTCTTTATTCACATACACAGCTGGGGATTTTACATCATGGCAAAACCCCTTTAACAGACACTTATTGGGAACAAATCTTAGGTACTTTGTAATCCTGTTGCAGGCTGCCCAGGGCCAAATCTCAAGTTTTTATTCCTCTATTCACTCCTAACATTGGGCTGATGATTAATAATTGGTCTGAAAGCAAAATGAAGTTCACAGTGAGCAGCATTTTAAACTCTTTCACTAATATTTAAAAATACATGCAACGTAGGAAATCACTCTAAAAATTGCCCACAGGTGCTACGTATCACCAACGCACAATGTTCTAGATGGTGGAGGTCCCTTGGCAGCTTGTTCTACATGAGTGAACCTGTTTTTGGACCTGTCCTTGGTCGTACTCTTTTTGGCAGAGGATTTATTACCCTCTCATTTCACACACCCTATTCAACTTGTCACTCACTGTAAGTTGGGAATTGATTAGATGCTGTAAGCACTCGCTTAGCACTTGGACGCCATTTTGGCCCGTCCTGGGGGTTATTTTAACCCCCGGGTCGCCGTTTCTGTAGGGGGAAAAGGGCACACGGACACGGCTTTTTTCGGGCGCGCCTGTTTTTTGGGCCAGGAAAATAACAACACAGAAAAAATAAAAACCTGGATCGGCCCACAACTAACTGATGAAAAAACCCCTTTTCTATGGTAGTCTGGACCAACGTCCAGCATCAAAAAACCCAGTATCCCAGTCTGTCTGGCTTCCCCAAGCCTCCGGGGCCAAACCTCTCCCCAGCTTGTTGCTCCACTCTCTTGGGGAGACCCCCCCCCCCCGATCACCTAGAGAGACAGGCTTTTTATAGCCGGGGGAAATCCGGGAAACCCCGAACGGGCCCCTGGAACTGGGGACGGCCCCCCACCCAAGCTGTGACCGCCCCCGGGAAAGGCAACCCACAAAAGCCCATACAGCCATATGTTACACATGTCAAACCTAGGGTTTACTGAGCCAAATGGTTCCTTTCCCCCACCGAATCCAGGTTTTCGGTGGACGTCGGAGCAATCTCCTGCTGTACGCCACCATGGAGAACCTGCGACCGTCTGAGGTCGGTCGGCCACAATGCCTTCCACCTAACAATAAAAAAATTCTTTGAGATCATACATGACTTCTGTTTTGCATTCTGCTAGCTTCCTGTAAAACAATTCTTTAATCTTGGATAGAACCTACCTTTCCTTTCATACCTTAATTCTTAACAAATTATCCTTTCTTTTATGTATGGACTAGGTTTTATCTAACTTTTTAGTTTTTTTTCACCAGGCAACCTATCATACATCTATTGCCAAGACACATTAAGAACTATATTTAGATTTTTGTCTGAAAAAACTACTTGATACCTAGAAAAGTCATTGTGAGCCACCCACCAATATTAATGAATTCTTTCTTTCTGCCCTCCATTATTGGAATTTGTTTCCAACGTAAAATGTTTTTTAGTTGCATGTCCTTCCTCCTTGCCTTTTCACCCCCTTATTCTTTTTTTTTTTGTCTTTTTGTCCCCTCCCTGAGCGTGCACCAAATTATCAGTAGAATACCCTAGAAAAATCCCCAAACCAACCAAAAAGTTTCTTACAAAATGCACTACATACAAAAAGATAGGTATATTTGACTTTTGCTTGAAATTTGAAGATGAACATAACATTTCTTCATCTTTTAACTTTAGAATGCACACATACAACTCTTCAGTGTTTCAGTACTTTTTGCACAACTTGCTGATTTCTAACAAGGAGCTTAATGGCAAAATTCCCAACAGGTGTTTGATCCCTTAATTGCCCTATAAATTTAGGGGATAATTTTGATTTGAGATTTAAACAGTCCTCCTCATCATTCACATTTTGACATCATGAGACAAAGACAACACCTTACAATTGATCAACAGTATCTCGCCATTGCAAGGCTTCATGCAGGAGGCTCTCAGATGGAGGTGGCCACTGAGCTTAGACTGTCACAGAGTGTCATCAGCAGGTTGCAACAGGGATACAGAGAGACTGGGAGAGTCACAGAAAGGCAAAGTAGTGGACATCCTTTGGCTCCATCACACACTGATAACTGCTTAATTGTAAACAATGTCCTGCAAAACCGGATGATAACTCCTGGCATGTTTAAGGGAGGTGAGAGGTGACCAAGTGTCACGTCAGACCATTCGTAATTATTTATTTTAGTGTGGTCTGCATGCTAGACTTCCGACAAGGGTACCTGACCACACCACCATACACAGGCATCATAGCACCAACGATGCTGGAGACATCAAGGAGAGCGCTATGCATCAGCCACTGTTGTCACCAGATGAGACTTTAGTGTTGGTGGAGTTACAGTGTGGGCCGGTGTGTTTAGTGATTACAGAACTGCCCTATACTTTGTGAATGGTTTAGGGACAAGATTCGACTATTTGAATAACATCATTAATCCAGTCATTGTGCCTCTGCATGAACAACACAGGGCTACTTTCATCTTCATGGACGACAATGCTCCAGCTCATCAAAACTGTGTTCATTGAATGGGGTTTTACCATAAAGGCATTTCATTATTTTCAAAAGGGGTGTGTATAATTTGTTTGAACTGCATAGCATGTGCCCCAGCAGGCTTGACGTCACCATGCCTTTCCCCACCATGTGCACACGCTAGTCAAACAAAGTTCATGTAAAATACAAGAACTATGAGTAGCTACAATGTATCTGAGTGATTAGCACTTCTGCCTTGCAGCATAGGCGTCCTAGGTTCAAATCCTTGCAGGAACCAAATGTGGATTTTTTTTTTCTCTCAATGCACATACCTGATTGAGGTTTATTTTCCATTTATCTGCACTGTTTGACTTTTTACTAAGGAGTACAGGAGACAGTAGTAGAATGACAGCACCTGGGGTTGAACACTCCCTCAGCAATGAGTGTGTATGATTACAAGGCAGGGAATAGTCTGACAGTTGAGACGAGAAGTGATGTCTGAGCATATGTGGCCAGGACTGAGGAGCTCTCGTCACTGGTCGTATCCCTTAGAGACGAGCTGTACAATATGGATCAGTAAGGTAGCAGCTAAAATAAAAATGCTACACTAAATGCTAAGCTATTTCACTGAGCCTGCTCTTCACATCCAACTTCAGACACACTTTCTGTTCAGGCTGTGGGTGGTTCTACAGCAGGGTTTGGCATATCAGAATTTGTTAGAGAGACACTGTTGAAGGTGTTTTAACAGCAAGGCAAAATGCTATAGACATGTAAAAGGTTAAAGTTTGTCAGTAAGAAACATAAGCTTCTGATGAGAAACAGCAGGAAGTGACATCACCAGCCCAGCCATGGTCGGTAACCTAAGGAAGCTTTTATACAGAAGCAGGAGAGAAGAACTGCTCTAGTTTTGAAAGGAAGCAAAATCAGAACAGCATTGTATTTAGGAATAATCTTTATTTACCTTTGCCTACATGTTTAAAGCTAATCAACATGGTGAGAATACCACTTTAACATGCTTCTTTTGTAAATGGGTTGATTTATTTGATACTAAGAAACAAATACAGTTTTTTGCTTGCAAACCATGTACAAGTTCATTCTTTTGAGTCGGGTAAAATGATAAAACTGTTTATTTTAAAGGGTTTGTTCACTGTATAGTTTATTATTATTACTATACTGATGCCCATTAAAAAATTTAAATGATACTCACCTCTCCCCTCACCTCCATTCCAGCACTTGGGGCCACATGTATGAAAACTGTTCAGGTCTAAAACTCACTTTGTTTACCATAGCAACCAATCATCGTGCCCCTCTCATTTCATATAGTGCTCTGGAAAAATGAGAGGGGCGCTCTGATTGGTTGCTATGAGCTCTGATTGGTTTCTATGGGAAACAAAGTAAGTTTTAGACCTGAACAGTTTTCATACATGTGGCCCTTGGTCTCCCCGGTATTCTGTTTACTTTTTAGTTCTTCCAAACAGGGACGTGACCACTACAACCACGATTGCCTGCAGCTGTCACGTGCCATTGCCTGACTTCACCATTTGATAGTGAGCTGTCCAGACAATGAAGTCAGGCAGTGGAACATGGACCAGTGCAACCAGCCAGCAGCTGCAGTGGTGATGTCCCCTATTCAGGAGAATAAAGGCGTAAACAGAAAAACTGGAAGACCCATCTCTTAAACGGAGATGAGGGGATAGATGAGTAAAAAATATATATTTTTAATAGGCAGCAGAATAGTAATTATAAAAAAATATATATGTATATATATGTATGTATTTATATATATGTTGTGTGTGTGTTATATATATATATATATATATATATATAATATATATATATATATATATATATATATATATATATATATATAGTGGACATCCCCTTTAAATATTCTGTATCATCTACATGTTATTACCATCCCACAGTTTGTTATATTACTGCCACAATATTGCAGTATTACATTACTTGATTGTCTTCAGGCTTTTAATGTCCTTGTTTTTTATTGCAGAACACAGGAAAATCAGAGCTGCCGATAGTCCTCAATCAATTGTATCCTAGGATTAAGTCTCACAATGAGAGGGGGGAAGATGACTACAATATTGAAGACGTGCTTATGATATTGATCTACATGTACTCTGTGACTGGGGAGGTCCTAATCAACAATGAACTGGAAGTCGCTGAAGGTCAAGTAAGAAAAGTCCTGGTACAATGTCTGTGTGATGAGCCGAACCTGAGCCCTCTACTACAAAAGATAACAGGTTAGCATATTGTATAGATTTCTACCTTACAAGGCAAAGGTTAGTGTACATTGGTATGTTGGCAATAACTTTTTGATCCTTGCACCTAATTTTGCAATGAAATATACTGAATTTACGGTATTTATTTAAAGGGGTTGTCTCACTACATTGATTCATCTTACCTCAGTCCTGTTTTCTTGGTTTCACTTTGAATTCAGGGGCATGTCTACTGGCTTCTACTAGGCTGCAGTAGAAGCCAGGTCTGTAGCTATAGCAACCAGTGCTGGCAGCTTATCGTGAGAGATTGAGTAGGTCTGTAGCTATAGCTACCTGAGGAGCTGATGCAGCCCATATAAGAGGGGATATCTAGGAATAGGTAGGATACTGTTAATAGACACATATTGGAAAGTGACTTGTTGTTGCAAGATCCTTAATTTTAAAAGCAATTCTTGTAGTGAGACAACCCCTTTAAAGAAGACCTGTGACGTCATGTAGCCTCATGAGAAAGGTGTCTGTACATGCTGTAATGAGGACTGAGCATGACCTTGTGAGAGGATGTAATTCTCAGGAGATCACACTACTAGAGCTGTTGTGACATTTATTTGCACAGTGTCAGAGGGCTCCTATTCCCCCCCCGTTGCATGACAGTCTAGAACTAATATGGGATGCCAAAATTAGTGGCACCAATTACTTGGGAGCAGGGGATAAGGGGAAAAAAACACTCCTGGAATCAGTGTAGGGGCATGTTCATACGGCTTATTTGGCCGAGGTTTTGGACGAGTTTTTTGGAGTGTCGCCTGAAACACGCTTCATCAGAAAAAGGTTTTAGAGGTGTTTCTCGGCGAGGTTTTGGACCAGGTTTTCGACGAGGTTTTCACCCATACAAATTAATAGCCAGGACAAAAATCGCGTCCAAAACACGCTTCAAGAATTGACAAGACACTTCTTTCCAAAGAAGTGTGAAAAAACCTCGTCGTGTGTGAACTACAACGAGGTTTTACATAGGAATTAATGAAATGAACTGGGGGCGTTTTGGAAGCGTTTTGGATGAGGTTTTGGGCGAGGAAACGCTCAGAAAACCTCGTCCAAAGCCTTGTCCAAATAAGCCGTGTGAACATGCCCTAATGGTGGCTACACTTTCATATGGAAAGCTGGATTTTTATATTAAAGGGGTTGTCTCATCTCAAAGTTTCATAGGATGCATGAATGAATTAATGCTGCTTTGCTCTGTCACTTCCTGGTCAAACTGTCTGTAATTAGCATATGAGCTCCTTGTATTCAGACTTCTTTGTTTATTAGTCTAGATTAAATAAATTACCTTCTCTGAGGTCCTGAGAAGCTGCTGAGCTAATGTAAACAGTAGAGTAATTACTGTCTTTTGTCTGAAAGATCAGATAACACACAAGCTCTCACACTGCTGGCCCTGACCTGTGTGATGACATCACTCCCTGCTATCAGATAGAACAAACAGCAGGGGAAAAGGAGTACACAGGTTGGTTACTTGGGAAACCTGAGAGCCCTCAGAAGGTGATAAAATCATTTGTAGCTGCTTAACAAACAAAAAAAATGAACAAAGCAAAGTATTTGGAAAATGTCTTCATTTTGAAAGCTATTCTTTGTAGTGAGACAACCCCTTTAAGAGGCAATGGGTTTCATTTAAGAAGTCATATTATTCACCACCAGTAACATTTGCAGCCAAGATTCAGAAGCAGCTTTTGTCCTCATCATAGAAAGTAAATTTACCCTTTCTATTTCTAACCTTTCTATGTAAGAATTCCCTTTATCTATGTAAGTAATCTGCTTTTTTTCAATCATCATTGTTCTTTTTTTGGAATGACATTTGGGCTGTTGGAACCAATTTCATGTTTTCTATAGAAGTATTGTCTTACTCTCAAGTTATATTATTTTCAACTTACAATGGTCATCATAGAAGAAACAGATAACTCAAGTGACCAGAGTACATTGTTTTCTTCAGGCGTTAAAGGGCACTAAATATTTAAAAATGCCTACTACATATGACATTTAAACATCCTAAAAGATACAGAAAATAAAAACTTTAGGGGCTCATTTGTACAGCTAAAATCACTTGGATTTTGATGTTGAATCTGTGTGGAGCCTGCACTGAAATATGCATTGAAATCCAATAAATTTAATGCACAGAAAAACCATATTCAATAGGGCTAATTCACATAGAGAACCGTAATGAAATCCAGTGCAAAATTAAAAGGTCACTACAAAAATATCTGTGATCATACCCTAAGGCGGTGTCTACACTGCACAGTAGTTTCGTTTTTTAAAAGCGCCAAAGATACGATTGTTCCTGCGGCCCCATAGCCGGCAATAGAAAAGACGAGCTGCAGTCTCCACAGCTCGTCTTTTCTCTGCCCGTCTTTCGGCAGCGGTGTATTATACAACATGTTGTATAATACGCCGGTGCTTCTCGTTTACTTGTCATCTTCCCATACAATACTATTGTATGGGCGACGTCAAGAAAACGAGATGCGACTGCGGTTTTTGCAAAAAGCGTGACAAAAACCGCGGTCCTGCATCAGAGAAAAAACGGCCGCTTTGGGGCCGTCCGATGCAGTGTAGACATAGCCTAAAACACACTGTGTAAAAATGTACCAGAAATACACAAGACTAACAACTATGACTGTTTTCCTTCTTGCTCCTATATGCAGCAGCATCTTTAGATTCCAGATGTAAGATTCACAATAATATTGCTCCTTAATGAGGACCTGTGACTTATCCTGATCGGCTGGTTTTAGTAAATCTTTGTGTTCCCTGTGATTTAACAATTCTGGAGCATCTTCTCTTATAACTTTGTGTTGTGCTGTTCCTCTGTTATTCCTCCTAGAAATGTATTATTGAATCAGTCAAGTGGGTGTTACCATTACAGTTTTTAACCCCTTAACGACCTTGGGCGTATGAGTACGTCCCAGGGCCAATAAGAGGCTTTGCAGGGGGATCGCTCCGCGACCCCCCCCGCACAGCCGCCGGGTGTTAGCGGCTAATCGCCACTAACACCCGGCAGTAACAGCGCCGGCGGGTGGCTCCGCCCGCTGGCGCTGTTTAACCCATCAGACACCGCGGCAAAGATGGCCGCGGCGTCTGAATGAACGCCGATCGGTGCGCGGCACCGATCGTTACGGTCGATCCAATCCCGTCACTTACCCTGGCCGGTTTGCCCCACTTGCGTCCGCAGACAGGAAGTGGGGAAACCGCCATCTTTGTACAACCTAATGCATTGCATAGGCAATGCATTAGGGTGTATTAACAATCGCGCCCCCTAGTGGTCAGCACCATAGGGGGACTAAATGTTCCACTAAAAAAAAAAATAATAAAGTTTTACAGTACAAAAAAAAAAGTAATAAAAGTTCAAATCACCCCCTTTTCCCATTTTACAAATAAAATCATTAAATAATAAAAAAAGTTACACATATTTGGTATCGCGCGTCCAAAAAAAGTCGACTATCTAAAAATGTAACATCATTTATCCCGTACGGTGAACACCGTAGAAGAGAAAAAATTCCAAACGCCAAAATTGTGTTTTTTTGGTCATTTTTACGTAAATCAAAAAATGGTATAAAAATGATCAAAAAATTCGCATGCATTCCAATCTGCTAGCAATAAAAAGTACACTTCAGCCCGCAAAAAATGCCCCCTCACTGACGTCCGTTGGTGTTAGTACAAAAAAGTTATCGGTCGCACAAAATGGCGCCGTGGCGCAAATTTCAAAAATAGAAAATGTTTGGATTTTTTTTATGGTACCAAAACATAACGCAAACCCTTCATGGTTGGTATTGCCGGATGCATAACAACCTGTAGAATACAGATAACACATTATATTTACGGAAGATTGAACGCCGTAAAAGCAAAACCCCCGCAAACATGGCGAAAATAATTTTTTTTTCACAATTTGTCCCACTTGAAATTTTTTTTGCGGTTTCCCAGTATATTCTATAGTATAGTGAATAACACCATTAGCAAGTAAATCTTGTCCTGCAAAATAAAAGCCCTCATGTGTCTATGTAGGTGGAAAAATAAAAAAGTTATGGCTTTCAGAAGGCGAGGAGGGAAAAACGAACGTGTCACCAAAAAAAAAAAACGCCTGGTCCTTAAGGGGTTAAAGGGATGTGCCCACGTACACACTAACTCTGTCAGCACTGATTGGACAACGTCAGACTGTACAGGGACACTCCCCCCAATTGATAACATTCAATTGGCATATTGGTAAGGAAATATCTAAATGTAATGAACCACACAACATATATATCTAAGAACAGATTCATAATTTCCTGGGGAATACAGTATTGCACCTCAATGCATCACTAAGGATGAAACCCAGAGGTCAGTTACTAAGACTAAGAAATTGCTGAGACACATTAAAGCAGCAAGCAAAAGACTTCTACATGAGGTTTTCAAGATGGGGGTGCCCTAACTAATTACTCACTACTGCAGAAGGAAAGAGCATCCCTCCTGGTTCCTCAAAAATCTTTGAGGAAGGAGAAGGAACGTAGGGATTTGAAAATTATTGGTACATCTGATATTCATTCCAATCAGGTTAGAAACATTCTATCTAGATACTGGAACATCCTATTATTAGATTTAAAAAAAAACAATGAACGCCCACCCAAAAGACCTGCTGTTACCTTTCAGAAGGGTAGAAGCTTGAGAGACCGTCTGGTGAGGAGACATTTTGTGCAACCTAAACCTTTGAGTACCTGGCTGGAAAAGAATCCAGTAGGCTGCTTTAAATGAGGGCCATGTAAGATGTGCGACTCTAAATTTGTGATTTCATAAGCTAAGTCTACAGGGATCATTTATCAGTCCGAAAGACTACATAGGGAAAAACAAAGGGCCACATGTATTAAAACTGTCTAGGTCTAAGACTTTCCTTATTACCCATAGCAGCCATTCAGAGCTCCCCTTTTATTTTATATACTGCTCTGGAAAAAAGAAAGGGAGCTCTGATTGGTTGCTACAAACAACAAAGAAAGTCTTACACCAAGACAGTTATCATATATGTCCCCCTAAGGGCATGTCCCCACGGCACAGGTTTGCAGCCGGTTTTGCAGACCATCTGAAAAACCAGCCGCAAACGAGCACAACGGGCTCCTATGGAAAACCCGTGCAGCAGTCTCCACTGCACGGGTTTTTTGCCCGGTGGTTTTTCCGCCCGCGGGCCGCCTGAAAAACATTCTACATGCACATTCCTCCGTCTGGTTTTCAGACGGAATATGTGAATGTGAAGGGGGAGGGCTTTTCTCCTCTCATCACGGAGAAAAGCTGTCCCACCGTGGCCGTGTGCACGGCACACAAACCAGACAAATACCGGTCAGATATACCGACCGGTATTTGTCCATTGCCGTGTAAACGAGGCCTAAGGGTATGTTCACATGGCGTAATTGCAGGGCTTATTTCGCCGCATAATTGTGCACGAATAAAGCTGCCAGAATTGCGCCCCGCAATTATGGTAATTAAGAGTTCTCATTGAGTGTTCTGTGTTACGATCGTCTTCCCCTACATGTATTGATCACCGGGTAAAAGAAGTAACATGTCACTTCTTCCCGCCGTTTACGCGCCGGCTATGATGGAAGTCAATGGGGCCCCCCCTCGCCACCCTCTCCATGCTGGCCAGTGCATACTTCTAAAACACCCGCCATATTGCGGCACATTCAATTCATGCCATAATACACCATGTGAACTGAGGCACAGAACATTTAGGTGACAGACATGGAGGTATGAAGACACCCTTGGCAATGCATATGCGTAAGGTACATGGAGGTAGATCTGATCTACTTAAGTTTAGAGGGATTGAGCTACTAAGAAAGATGGAGCAACTGGGACCAACAGATCCCAAAAAGGAATCAAAATGGATTTGTAAGCTTCACAGTATACAACCCGAAGAACTTAATGAATGTCTTAAATTTACCTACTTCGAATCCTCATGTAGTCAGATTGTATCATTTTGTTATTTTCTGATGGATCACCACCTAACATCCCTGTCTAAGTTTACTGGATTGTAGTGTGTAAAGGGAGGACAATGTTACTCTTCATCCCATACGTTACAAGATACTTGGTGGAAGGAGAAAAATGACGAGAGTAGTGGAGAGTAGTCATGTCTGCGTTCACGAGAGAGATTTTTCTCTTTTATTATGGAAGCAGAAAATTGTAATGGATTCACGGGGAGCAATTAACGGCTGGAGACCACAAGCGCTGACCGTGAATTTCCATTATCGGAAGCAGAGCCTCTGTTCTTTATGTTCCAAGAATTCTGATTGGTGAAGGGTTGGAGGAAGTATAAAAAATCAAGTGGTTGTGTGCGCAGGATCCATCGCGTTACCTTGCCTGTAATACTGTTAAGGCGGCCCTGGATAGAGGGGTCTGCTGACTGATTGCTAAGCCGACAGTTTTCCCATCCCAACTGCAGGCCTTAGAAGTGGCTTTATAAAATCTTTCCAGACCAGTAAATTTCAAAAACTTTTTTTTTGTCTTGTTTTGAATGTCCCTTAATTGTGACCATAATTTTATGAAACCAAAAAAAAAAAAAAAAAAAAAAAAAGTTCCCTCAACAGACACATTTTAGAACTGCTTTTCCTAACGAGATGAATTTCATTTATATTTGTTCAACTGAAAACTGAGCTGTCCTCACCTGGTGTTCACAGGAGCAGCTCATCCTGGCACAGGTAAATAGCAGCTCAGGTCATGCAGTACCATACTATACCATACCATACTATACCAAATCATACTATATCATACTATATCATACTATATCATACTATACCATACCATACTATACCATACCATACTAGACCATACCATACTAGACCATACCGTACTAGACTATACCGTACTAGACTATACCGTACTAGACTATACCGTACTAGACTATACCGTACTAGACTATACCGTACTAGACTATACCGTACTAGACTATACCGTACTAGACTATACCTTACTAGACTATACCGTACTAGACTATACCGTACTAGACTATACCGTACTAGACCATACCGTACTAGACTATACCATTCTAGACCATACCATACTAGACCATACCATACTAGACCATACCATACTAGACCATACCATACTAGACCATACTAGACTATACCATACTAGACTATACCATACTAGACTATACCATACTAGACCATACCATAATAGACCATACCATACTAGACCATACCATACTAGACCCTACCATACTAGACCATACCATACTAGACCATACCATGCTAGACCATACCATGCTAGACCATACCATACTATACCATACCATACCATACTATACCATACCATACCATACTATACCATACCATACCATACTTTGCTGTCTAATCAGCAAAACATGCATCTCATTAACACTTGTTTTTTACTATCCACAACGATTGGCTGCATCACCCAGCTGACCATGCATGTATCAGATCAGGACCGTCTGTGGCATTGTATGTTAAGCGTTCTTTTAAGTGACTTTGGCCTTGTATGTCTGATATATATCACGAATCTTGAATTCTTTATTTGTGTTTGCACTCATTTTAAATTGTTATACAGAGTCACCCATCTTACATGGCCCTCATTTAAAGTAGCCTAGTGGATTCCTTTGTAGCCAGGTACTCAAAGGTTTATGTATGTGTGTGTATATATGTATATATACATACATTTGTTTTTATTGGTAGTCTAGAGAGAACAAAGTACACCTTATAAAGAGCTCAAATGTTAGATGAACATGAGTTGAGAGAATACATTTAAAGATGCATAATACTCTTTCAGAGTGAATGATGAGTTTATAAGAGATAGGGTAAGAGGGAAGATCGGGTAAGAGGGTAAAATTTACTTTTTCTTATAGAGGTATCTTTTATTCACTTGTACTATTGGTTTAAGCAATGTTTAAAGAGAACCTGTCACATAGTTTTTGCCCCCCTTGCTGAGGGCAGCACAAGCTAATGACAGACCTGCTGTTTCCAGTGCTGTGTCCCTTATTCTGTAAGATGCTGTGGTTTTAGAGCATTTAATGCTCAAATTTTATTCATGAGCAGGTGTTAGCCCCGCCCACCAAAGGCTAGCCCCGCCCACTGAGTTATTCACATGTTTCCACCTCTTCAAAGTAATAGGTTTATCAGTTGAAGTGGGCGGGGCTAACCACAGAGGGGCTGGGTTTGAAAAAACTGACTCTTAGGCCATGTTCACACGGCGTATTCTGGGACGTATTTCAGCCCGTACTTCACGCCGTACTGCGCGAATTACGGGCTCAAATACATCCCAGTCATTACGGTAATCCACAGTTCTCACAGAGAACTATGGATTACGGCTCCTCTCCCTGGTCGCACTATACAGCGAATGGGGAGAGAAGTGACATGCTACTTATGCACGGTGTATTCGCTCCGTGGATGATGCTTTTCTATGGGGCCGGTGAGGTGCTGCCCCCCGCCCCGCTCCCTCCCCCGTCCACACGGCGTAATTGCGGGCCGAAATACGTCCCGCAATTAAGCCGTGTGAACATAGCCTTATATGACTCTTTTCTGGCTGAAAACTACAGCATATTACAGAATAAGGGCATGTTCACGCGGCGGTTTTGGCCTCGGGTTTCGCCGCGGCTCTCGCCACGGTTCACGCGGCCAAAGCCTCGTCGATCCTCGCCGCAAACTCGCATCTCCCGATGGGCGTGGTCTCGGCGTGAGTGGGGCGTGGTTTGGGGCGCGGCTTGGGTTTGCCCCCATGCAAATTAATAGCAGGGGGCAAACCGCGCCGCGAGCCGCGGCCCAGCCGTGCACCACACGCGGCGCCACTCGCGGCAGCACCGCGCGGCCGCCGCGCAGAGCACTCCCTGTCAAGAATTGACAGTAGAGTTCTCCACACGCGCGGGTTTGGCCACGGTCCCGAAGCCGCGGCGAAACCCGCGGCGTGTGAATATTAACTTGGTTTCCCATAGGAAACCATGTTAATAAACTAGGCGTGATTTGGCCGCGGAAACTGCGGCAATAACCGCGGCCAAATCCGTCGTATGAACAGGGCCTAAGGGACACAGCGCTGGAAACAGCAGGTCTGTCACTAGCTTGTGCTGCCCTCAGCAAGGGGGACATAATCTATGTGACAGGTTCTCTTTAATTCAACGTTAGTGGCCAACAAAGTGGCCTTACATAAGTAAAGTTTCTAATTTTAGTGTGGTTGTTCCATGTACAGCAATGGAAATCTTAACGGAAATAGGCTGGCTGTAAAGTAGGAGTTGTGAATAATGGTACTCTAACAGGTAGGTTCGGACTGTAGTTTATGGTTGACACTTCTATACAGGTGAATAAACACTGACTGATGAGAAAAAATAATTTTTGTCAGCAGGGATGTGGTGCTCGTATGTCAGGGCAAGTAATGTAGAGTGCAATATGATTAACTACAGTCTTTTTTTTTTGGGGGGGGGGGGAGGTTATTAAATGGTCCAAAATTTGCAGAATATAGGGGCCGGCTTATGATACTTTAACAGCTTTGGCACATAAACATACTAGATTTTTTTTTATGGTTTGATTACTAGATTTGTGTGCATCTTTTTTGGGCGTTATTGTGGATTGAAGCTTCACTTTGCCTCTTTTCTTTATAAACAAGAACCAGCATTGCTTTAGGTAAGTCCTGTTTTTTAGTTGTAATTTTATACACTTTTTTGAATGGGAACGTTTCATTGTTTTCCATTACAAGGAACCTATAATCGCACTAGGTCAATCATCGTCAAGTAACATTTTATGCTGGTTTACCGCTCCCTTGTTTTTACTCACGTGAATTTGGACGTAGAATTCTCTGCCACATCATTTGCTCCATGTCTGTGACTGAACGCTCTTTTACATCATTACTTCTCATTATTGGTTTTTGTTTAATGTATGAAACATCCGAATCGTAATCAAGCCTCCAAGTCACAATATACAAATATAGGTTTTATGTGTTGTGATGTTACTGTTTCTAACAAATAGTTGGGTGCATTACGTAAATCCCAGTTGGATCTGTGTGATGGATTTTATACCTCATGAGTTTTGTATAAGTTGATACATATGTTCCTGATGCATCTGGAACTATACTTAAACTTTCTTATGATTAATACTATTATTCTTGCATCTTGGTTCTCTAGGGTGGACTTTAACTCAAAGCGATGGTTTTATTTCTTTTGTCCCTAAAAAGGAATTTCTTTGCTTCGAAATGTAACCTTTCCAAATCGATGTTCTTAAATAGAACGTTAACTTTCATAAGCTACTTATTTTGCTCATTGTAAATAACTATACATTAAATCAATTTGCAGAAATTATTTTCTAAAAAATAATTGAGTCTTTAATGGATCTGTTTGTCATATAATTCTATGATTTATTATATACATCAACATTGTAATACACTATGGTTATTAATGAAAAACTGCAAGCATATAATCATATAAAGTTGATACCAGGTGTGTTGATAACAAGGATGATGCAGTCTTTATGTGTAGATTTGGTGTAACTGTTTCTTCGAAAATAAGACTGTCACGTCAGAGGGGGTGCAGTGGGCCCTGACTGCCACCCAGCCCACTGTCCCTGCCTACTTGGCGTGCTGCCCCAGATGGCAGACCCCAACTGGACGACAAGCCCTATGCTACTAAGTGCAGGGACGTCAGGGAAAAACGCAAGGTCAAATGGTCCGAGTCGGTAACGGTCAAGAACGCCAAAGCCAAAATCAGAAACCGAAGAATAAACAGGAAACAAGCCGAGGGTCAAACACGAGCGTGAACGAAGTACATAAACGGAGAACAAAAACGAAGTCAAGGCAAGCCGAGGTCAATATCAGAGGGAGCAATATCAAATACTCACAGGGAAATAACAGGGGAAACCTATCACAGGCAAGGCCTGAGAGGTCTGAGCCAGTTTAAAAGGTTTTCCCGGACACCGCCCCAGCAGCTGATTGGTGCGGCATCCGGGCCCTCTGATTGGCCTGAGCGACACACCCCTTGTTGGGAGAGGCTGCATAGCAGTCACTCCTGAGCTTCAAAGCAGCAACTCTCCCAGGGCGTGGGTCCAGAGCAGAGGGTTTAACCCTTGCTTGCCGTTGCCGCATATAAACAGAAGGCTGCCTGCCTGGACGTATGACAGACATCCCCCGAAAATAAGACCTAGTGCATTTTTTTGATGCAATTCAGAGTTTGGCTGCTTATGCTGAGGTTTGTGATGAAATCACTACAATATATTAATATATGTTGATTTTTGTTCAACAATAAATGTGAATTCTTGTTCATGGAAAAATAAGAATTCCCCTAAAAATAAGTCTTAGCTTGTCTGTAAGTGCAAAAATTAATATAAGACACTGTCTTATTTTTGGGGAAACAGGGTAGTTGTAGAAACCAGAGCAGCCGCTAAGAGGCCCAGAGCTGCAGGAAGCTCACTTAGGTGTAAGAACATTGTACATTATTTTTAGAGAATAACAAACTAATGACTTTCTGCTGTCTTGCACTAGTGATAGGTTGTCTGATTATATAGCGCAATTAATAGAAATGAACAGCACACAATGATGAAGTATGCTTTAAATATGTATTTACAGTATATAAAAATAGTCATATACATATTCATGTTATAATGTCGTTACAGATATCCTCTTGCTTGTGTTAGTATTTCTTGCCACACTTTCCTTCAACTTGGGCTTTTATGCTTTGTAGTTTGTTACATGTGTTTGCTACTTTATTTATCCCCCATACATTACATTCATTACTTCCAATTCTGTTATTGTGATTCCCTGAAAAAGGCCACTCTGTCGCCCGAAACTTCGACAGAAGAATCACATCCCACATACATTATACTCTTTATTGTTTTTGTACGGAATGTAACACTTTGTAACTTCTGCATGTAATGACATTATAAGGCCGTGTTCACACGGCTTATTCCCGACACAATTCCGGCGTGAATAAGGGGCGGGGCTGGAGCGCGGCGGGGGCGCCGCTCCCTGGCCCCATAGACAATGCATTGTTTATGGCGCGTACGCGCCGTAAACAATGTGCATGTCACTTTCTCCCCCTGCGGCGGATTCGCCGAGCGGGGAGGAGCGACGGAATCCACTGTTCTCTATGAGAGCAGTGGATTACCGTAATTACTCCGACGGATTGGCGCAGTACTGCAGCACAAATCCGGCACGGAGTACGGCGCCAATCCGCGGAGAAATAAGCCGTGTGAACGAGGCCAAACATGAATATGTATTTGACACTTTTTGATATAAATACACATTTAAAGCGTATTTCATCATTGTGTGCTGTGGATTTCTATTACTATTTATTTTTTGGTTTGGAATACCCCATTCACTTGCACCTTTCCTATTATCAAGTGCTGTTCAGACCTAAATATATAGCACTATTATCCATACCTTTAATTATTGGAACATCTGCTGCTGTTTGAGTTTCTTTTCTTTGGGTAGGAGGGTCCCCTATCATCTTGCTATGGGGTCCAAAAAAATTGTATTTACACCCCTGGTTGAAAATGAAAATCTACAAATAGTTTATTTAGTTGGATACCTTGTGCATCTTACCTTAAAGGGGTTTTGCCACGAATAAAATCACTATAAAAGTAGATTAAACTGATAATTGGAGAGTGGTAGCTTACAAGTGTTTGTAGTACATAATTAAGGAGGAAATGCTTGCCCTGCGGACTGTGCACCCACAACTGTCCTTCAAGACAAGACTTAAAAGGGTTGTCTCACTACAGAGATTGCTTTTTATGTTAAAGATCTACAAAAACAAGTCACTTTGCAATATATGTCCATTAACAGTGTCCTACCTATTCCTAGATATCCCCTCTTGTATGGACTGCATCAGCTCCTCAGGTCACTATAGCTACAGACCTGTTTGATCTCTCCTGATAGGCTGCCAGCACTGGTCACTATAGCTACAGATCTGGCCTCTACCGCAGCCTAGTGGAAGCCAGTAAACACGCCCCTGAATTCAAAGTGAAACCAAGAAATCAGGAGGTCAGATGAATCAATGTAGTGAGACAAGCCCTTTAAAGTAAGATCATCAGAGTAAGATCATTCAATTTTATTAAAAAGTACACACTTCTTAATATATCTGACTGATCTCAGACTGTCCAAACTGAAATATACTCCAGCCTGTGGTATAAATGATTTAAAATCTGATGTACTGTGACTGCCCCTCCCACTCAGCCTTGCTTACCTTTTAAAATAGCGCCATGAGCAGGACAAAAGGAAAAGGTCACACATTTTATGCCAAAAAAGAATTAAGCAAACAGTTGTGACCTTTCTACACAGGAAATTGTCTCAGAGCCTTTTCTAGATTTTCCCGAAAGGTTGTCTGCTATTAAAGTGAAGTGTTCATCATGGAATAAATTAGAATAAGGGATTTTTTTGTTTTTTTTTACATTTGCGAGTGTATTACAGTTTATTTTCTATCAGTGTTGGTCGAACATCAGCTCTTGATTTATTCTTTACATGCAGGTGATCCATGGGTTACAATCAATGTAGGTTCTGTAGGTTTCTTCTAAAGCTGAATTTTGTTTATGAAAGTTGGAGCAGGTACATTTTTTAAGTCTACATCTAGCCAAAAGTTAAAGGGGTTGTCTCACTACATTGATTTATCTTACTTCAGTCTTGTTTTCTTGGTTTCATTTTGAATTCAGGGGCGTGTTTACTGGCTTCTACTAAGCTACAGTAGAAGCCAAGTCAGTAGCTATAGCAACCAGTGCTGGCAGCCTATCAGGAGAGATTGAACAGGTCTCTAGCTATAGAAACGTGAGGGGCTGATGCAGCCCATACAAGAGGGGATATCTCAGAAGAGGTAGAACACTGTTAATGGACACATATTGCAATGTGACTTGTTTTTGCAAGATATTTAACATAAAAAGTAATCCTCATAGTGAGACAACCCTTTTACGTTTTGGATAGTATAGGGAAGGGATAACACCCCAGTAATGTTTGTTTTGCTGTTTATTCTTGTTCAGAAGTTTTCATCTCAGTTTCTGTCCCTCAAGGAAACACCTTGGTTATGCGAGTCTTTGGGGGGTCCGTGGGAGAATTTATGTTCCCATATAAGCCTTCAGTAAATTCCTAGCACACTTAGTCTTGAATTAATTTATTTTCAACAAACATATAGATTAACAGGCATAGTAACTCTCCAAAGTGAGACACAGCAAATGACAATGTTGTAAATCCAGATATACGTGAAACGTTTCGGCCAGGGTTGACCTTCTTCCGGTCACATCAGGAGGAGCAGTGTCCGGTGGCACATGTGCAAGCGGCTGCCACATATAGCATGCAATGTTGCTAAAAAAGAGTGGGAGACCTATCAGGTTATAAGATAAATACGGCAAAAACGGAGGCATTGCCTATTGGCATCTCGAGAACCCTGGTTGACCATCTCAGGACAACTTATAATTACCGTTGGAAGGAGGACGCTCTCAAATACTTGGGGATTTTTTTGACCCCAGAATACCCTTCTCTTTATAGACATAACTACCCAAAATTAATCACAGAAATAAAACAATTACTGGATAGATGGAACAAGTTGGCTTTATCCCTGTTCGGTCGCATTGCTGCTATTAAGATGTCGGTCCTTCCAAAATTAATGTATTTGTTCGTGACGCTCCCAATCCCAGTGCCGATGGCAATACTGAGATCCCTACAAGCCGACTTCATCCACTTCATATGGGCCCGTAAGAGACATAGGATTCCCAAAAGTGTATTACTAGCAGGAAGGAAACAGGGGGGGCTCTCGGTGCCAGACGTCACTAAATATTTTTGGGCAGCACAATTGAGGGTTATCCCAGCCTGGTCACAGCTCTATGCATACGCCAGATGGATGGAGCTTGAGAAATTATGGATGGCGCCTATGCACCCCAACTCCTTGCTTTGGGCAACCACAAAAACTAAAATGGAAACCCCACTGCTGAGTTCCATGTCTTTGACGCGGTCGGTTTGGCAGAAGTGCTGTGATAGATTTGGGCTCCGCTCTAAGGCTTCTCCCATGACATCCTTTCTGCTTCATCCTCAACTTGGTGGGGGGCAGATGGATGAAAGGTGGCGCCCATGGTATCAAAGCAAATTATTTCAGTTTGCTGACATTGTGGACCCCCGTTGTTAAGGTAAAGCCCTTTGGGGGGCTAAAAACTCATTTGGGCTACCATCCTTACCTTTTTTCAATTTAAAATAAAGCACTATATGGGCTCGGTTTTGGGAGTTGGTGGACCACTCTGTTAAGGATAAAGCCTTCCAGGAGCTACAATCTCAGTTTGGGGCTACATCCTCTAGCCTTTTTCATAGTTAAAAAATAAAGCACTATATGGCTCGTGATGGGGGTAGAAGGGGATCCAAACTCTCTACTTTTGAACAAATTGCCGAGCTGATCTCTACTAAGGGGCTGATCTCGGTTATACCAATTGATTTATCTCCAGAACAGGAGACAACTGCACCGCATGCAATATGTCTGATGGGAGAGTCTTGGTTTCGCCCCGTCTCGAAAGTGGCAAAGTATTTGGTCTCAGGCTTCTAGGTCATCTATTCTATCCAGAACAAAGAAAACAATTTAAGTTGTTGATGTATGGTATCACACACCGCCCTCTTATAAGCAGAAACCGTCTCTACCAGATGATGTTGGAGGTGGTGAGTCGGGAGCAGACTACCGTGTGTTCTGGGCTTGTACCAAGATAAGCTCATTTTGGAGGCAGGTACAATTGTTAGCCTTTGGGATCCTTCAGGTTTGGGTCCCTCTAACGCCTCAGAATTATATTTTAAATATCCCATTCCCTTCGTTGGGTCGTAGAATGGGCAGGCTATTTTTATATATAGTAACTGCAGCTAAGTGTCTGATAGCTAGGCACTGGAAACAGGTTCTCCCTCCTTCTAGAGAGGCTTTATGTTCACGTATTAAAGAAATTAGAGATATGGAATACCTTACAGCCCTTAAGAATGATGAGTTGGAATCCTTTGACATGGTTTGGAAGGCCTGGGAAGATTATTGTATTTTCCAGGAATTTGGATAATGTGCACACGCTATATAACCTCACCCTGCTGATTCGTTGTATTTGGTGAATTTTCTACCTTCTGTGTCTTGTCTCGTCTACTCCCCAATTGTAAAGTTATTATATGACTTTTCTTATAATGTTTTATAAGTCACTGTATCTTGAAATGTTGTTTAATATCTTTATTACAGCTAAGTCATGGTGTTCTTCTGCTGAAGTCTATACGCTGTGAAGTTATATATTGTATTGTATACTGTCTATGATACTTGTCATAACGCTGATGCTCAAAAGAAAAATTTATTAATAATAAAAATACAGTTAAACAAAAAAAAAAAAGAGTGGGAGAGCCATGGTGCCTGGACCAGGGCTGCCATCAGTCATCTATTAACCGTTTCAGGGCCCCATACAGCCAAATCAAATGGGGCCCCCACCCATTTCTAGTTCCTATTTTTTAACATATCACTGGGCCCCTTTTTAATTAGGGCCTCTGACAGGAGCACTGCCCTATTGGCACCCCTGCCTGGGGCTAAACTAAATAAGGTGTGACATTGTGCTGTGAGTGACACCCAACAATAGCCTCTGTTCTTAAGTATGATTCCTATGTAAGTCGCATGTTTGTAACTCGGGTAGTGCCTGTAAATGCACTATTGTGGAAGGGTCACAGATCCAGAGGAAATGAAAGCGAAACTATGTGCATTGAAATAAAAGGGGTTGGCTGCTTTTATGTGTATTATTAGTGAATTTGAACATTACTATAATATAGACATTGGACAGTCTGCATTGTTTTATCATTCTGCCAAAATTTTCCCATCTTGTGACAGCACCACCACTCCTGTCCTCGAAATGGTCACTGATAGAGGGCCAAGTGAAGACACATCCGTCACAATCTCCATTGGACATACCGTAATGCAGAAATGATAGTTTTCTGGATGTTCAGGACCTGTCAAAACATAGATGAGAGCATTTGGTCTGATCAGGCTTGTAGATGCACATGTGCAGGTCCTGGATGGCCAGAAATCTATAATGCATGCAATATGTATGGAAGTTGCTTGTCTCATCACATCTTCAGTGGCCATTTTTAAGAACGGGATCAGTGGTGTTTTTGATGGAGAGGACTTTGTTAACAAGGGGGCATGATACAGTGAAGGAAATAGTTATTTGATCCCTTGCTGGTTGTGTAAGTCTGCCCACTGACTAAGACATGATCAGTCAATAATTTTAAGGGTAAGTTAATTTCAACATTGAGAGATAGAATATCCAAAATTAAACCCAGAAAATCACATTGTATAAATATTATAAATGTATTTGCATTTTGCAGTGAGAAATAAGTAATTGATCCCGTATCAACCATTTAGAGTTGTGGCTCCTACAGACCAGTTAGATGCTCCTAATCAACTTGTTACCTATATTAAAGACAGCTGTCTTAAATAGTCACCTTTATAAAAGACTCCTGTCCACAGACTCAATTAATCAGTCAGACTCTAACCTCTACAACGTGGGCAAGACAAAGAGCTTGGTAAGGATGTCAGGGACAAGATCATAGACCATATTTACTATTTTGCCATAGGCAAATTTAAACTCTATCAGTTCTCAGTCTATAAAGCACTAAAACTTTTATTATCTACAACACTTAACCTCTATAACACACTTTATAAAAACCTGATTTCTAACCTCTCAATTTGGCTCATAACTTTATCCCTTTCTAATTGTGAAAGAGTAACTCCTTTTCTATTATCAAATCTGGTGGAACACCACCTATTATTTCAGCAGGGAAACCCTATATATACAGTGATTTGCTAACTGCAAAAAGGAATCCAAAAACATCTTACTTGGGCAATCATCCCTAATCTGATGGGCATGAAGCATATAAGGTTTCCTTGTGAAACCCTCTGCAGCAGGTAACACAGTGAAAAGAGGTAGAAAATCAAGAATTAAAATGTCATGCCTGACCTCCCCAACATATTTCACCAGCTAACTGGCTTCATCAGGGGATAGAGGTCCCCTGGAAAGATTATGTTTTGGGGGTGTTTCTCTGCTAAGGGCACAGGACTACTTCACTGCATCAATGGGAGAATGGATGGAGCCATGTACCATAAAATCTTGAGTGACAACCTCCTTTCATCAGCCAGGACAATAAAAATGGGCCGTGGCTGGGTCTTCCAGGAAGACAATGACCCAAAACACACAGCCAAGACAACAGAGGAGTTGCTCATAAAGAAACACTTTAAGGTCATGGAGTGGCCTAGCCAGTCCCCAGACCTTAATCCCATAGAAAACGTATGCAGGGAGTTGAAGCTCCGAATTGCCAAGTGACAGCCTCAAAATCTTAATGATTTAGAGATGATCTGCAAAGAGGAGTGGAGCAAAATTCCTTCTGACATCTGCGCAAACCTCATCATCAACTACAAAAAATGTCTGACTGCTGTGCTGGTCAACAAGGATTTTGCCACCAAGTATTAAGTCTTGTTTGCCAGAGGGATCAAATACTTATTTCTCACTGCAAAATGCAAATAAATTTATATAATTTATACAATGTGATGTTCTGGATTTTATTTTGGATATTCTATCTCTCATTGTTAAAATTAATCTACCTTTAAAATTATAGACTGTTCATGTCTTTGTCAGTGGGCAATCTTCACTGTATACCAGAATGAGAATGACTAAACAAGTTGGCTACGTTCCCATATTCAATAAATTTGGAAATATAAAAGTCATATCCTTCAGAATGTGAGCAGCTCTTTGCAGCAACTTTCTGTCTGATTAATAGAAAGTGATTTTAGCTAGAAGTCAGTTTTACCAGTGTTTGATTGGCATGCCATTTCACTTTAGGAATATCTATAACTTGCCATTTGTAATTCTTGAGGCTTGGCAGTAAAATTAAGAAGGGAAAAATTCCATAAACTACATAGATAAATTTTAGTACAGAGATTCTGAAATTCCCAATATCTACTGCATTATGCTTTCCATCCATTATAGAGACAAATGGTGAGAACACCCAAAAAGCTCATTGCCACCAGTTGTGGAAATTATAATAAACAGGAGACAACTGCGTTCTTCATGTCTGCAGATCAAATGGAAGAACATGGGAAGTTTGCTTTACATTATTCCATGTTATTTTCCAATCAGAAATGTAATTACAGCTTACATAGCGGCTCAGGTTTTATCGTTATATTGTGGTGTTAGAAAACATGAGTCTATCATTAGCTGGAAAGTTCTCCATAGGACCCTTCTGGTGGAAGATTTATGCTGGATGACCGCAATGGCCGCAGTAGTTATTCAGTTGCCCTATCAAAATTCCACAACCTTTGTGTAAAATGTTACAGATAAGTCAAGAGGTAATAATATTGAGCACTCGGTTCTGTCTCATGCTGTTAAGAGGTCATTCACTGAACATCTCAGAAATATGTCTGGGCTCTGCTTCCTAGAACCTGTATAAATTGGGTTGTAGATGTCACAACTTTTGCTATGTAGCTACCACTTTCTTAGTATATTTTAATTGTTGGATTGTATGGCCCTTAGTCTACATTTTTTTTTTTGCACCTGGCTTGATTTATTTTCTTTTTTTGTCAAACTTATAACTATTCTTTACAAAAATGTGTGCAACACCTATGTTGAATTCTAGAAGGTGTATGTCTAGAGGAGAGAAGATCTCACCATCATCATAGAGATTGAGACTATGGAACTTACTACCACAAGGTGTAGTTGTGGTGGATTCTTTGAACAAGAAGGACCTGGGCAACTTTCTTGAAAAATAAAATATTACTAGTTATGATCACTAGAGTCTATTGATGGAACATTGATCCAGGGATTTCTTCTGATTTCCATATTTGGAGTCATGAAGGAATTTTTCCTTTATTATGTGGAAATTGGAATTCGCTTCAGGGTTTTTTTTCCCCTTCCTTTGGATCAACACAGTAGGGTTATAGGTTAGACTTGTTGGGACATGTTTCCCCCCCCCCCCCAACCTTTTCTACTGTGTAAGGAGATCTGCATGAAGACATTGTAATTCGTCTGCTCTAATGCATCATTGCAGAAAATACAGATGTTTGAATGGTACTCATAGGTCTTATTACTTTGCAAGACGGAGCCAGGCACATACGCACAAAATCTTATGAGGATTGCACATACACACTACTCATTGTATTTGGTTACCCTGGCTTGGTAATTATTACTACAGTCTCTAAAACAATTTTCTGTTTAGCCCCAACTTTATTCCTGCTACCATAATACTATTTGCTAAATGTAACATGGTTGACCCCACAAAATGGCCACTTCTCTTAGAATAGGTAGATTTATTTTGGGAGACTCCAAGAGCTCCAATTCCTCCTTCTTATAAGACAGGCATGCACTTTGGCTTTGTCTCTTTTTCAGTATTCCGCTATATGCCATATTTTCATTCCAAAGTAAATACGTAGTGTGGATTTTAAGGACAAATCAAAATACATGTTAACTGCACGAAACCACATTTTTATGTGAAACAGTAATACCTCGCTTCTTTTTGTCTAAGTCAGCTATCTTGTACATTCGTTGTCCACTCAAGTTTTAGCCTTTGAGGCTCAGAAAAGGAGAAACTCTTGGCAAGTTTCCTTGGAAATTGCTGTATTCTTATTTCTCCGTCTTTACCTGCTCATACAGCGAATATATATGACTCCTGCAGTTTGCGGTTTTAGAAAACTTTTTCACATAGCCTTCTCTTAAAACAAACATAACATAGTACATTGCGACCTTGTAAATCTCCCTTTAATTAAAGATCGGAGACTTTTCTTTAAATCCCTCTCTGACTTTCTTGGCCTCGTGCCGACATCTGCTCTCCTATTAACTGTACTAATAGCCCATGGGAACATTATCCTTTGCTGGAGCCAATTCTCTTATTTGTCATTAGTAAGATTTAGAGTAACCTATAGTTTTGGAGACCATTGGGAATAACGGAAAGTGATATTGCCATCTGAGGGCAGAGTTCTTTGCTAATATCAGTTCGAGCCTACATTTTCTAGTGAGGTTTGAGAAATTAATATCCATTTATGAATATTTTTTCTACTTGTTTTAAAACCGTGGTGGAACACGTTGCAGGTTTATGTGTCTTTAGAGGGTGATGGATTCATTCTGCTTTCTGTGTTCATTCCTTGGATACTGTCCAGGTTTAGTTCACTGGACTGCACTCCATCTTTCCAAACGAGCTCTTGATTCAGCATCAGGAATAATATCTATATAATCTCCCCTCTCGTTTTCCTCCTTTCTTTCTGAGTTCATATGTTACCTATTTATTCTTCATTCAGCACCTGGTCTGAATTGGCCTCAAACTGAATGGTAATTTTCATTGAAGTGTTTATAACATGCAGTCTTTCTTAACATGAGACATATGCCTGGAGCTGTGCAGGCCCCCTGTACTTTTGCCAACTTTACAAGTCAGCCAAGTAGAGCAGGAAATCAATATACTGCTACATTCATTAGTCTGCTGTTATTATTTTCTTTCTTTTTTGAACATGCAAATATCTCAAGGACTTTTTTCGTCCAGGAGCATAATCCTTCACAAGGCAAATATAATTAGAGAAAATTCTAGCCGTTTGTCTCCATGATCTTGAAGTTCTCTTCTGAACGTGTAACACTTCCCTCCCTAAAGAGTCTTATTTCAGACGACAGCTTATGTTTTTGTCGGACAAAAGAGGTCACGTAAACTCTATTTATTGACATTGGCTACGTGTCAGCGCGGTCTGTTCCTGGACAATCACTCCAGACATCCAGTGCGTGTGCATTTCTATTGCAACACACCAGTGTACATTTGTAATTGCTTTTATGCCTAGGGTATGTATCATGAATTAGGTGCAATTTTACAAGATCATAGTTAATTTACAGACCTTGTCCTGCTGACTTGCTGTAATAATATATATGTGTATCATCAACACCAGACAATGCTTGGTAGATGCCAAGGACCTTGTTCTGCTGACTTGTAATAATATATATATCTGTATCATCAACACCAGACAATGCTTGGTAGATGCCAAGGTCTACTGTGCTTTCCTGCCTACAGCTATCTTGGTGTTTAACTGTCCATAAAATTTAGCACAAACTAAAATTAAACTTATTCATCACCATGGGCCACTGATGAACTTTAACAGACTTGCCCATCTGGCTACTTGAAGTACTTTGGTGGTGTTCGTCCGGCATTGCTGATCTTGTGACATCATTAGTCACTGGACCTTGGTGGACCCCAACGGATAGATAAGGCGTGTGACTTAAGGTCTGTTCACATTGCATATTGGGCGCATATATTATGTGCCGCAATACGGCCGCGGTTTTGGAACCACACGCTGATCCACGCGCCGGCCCCATAGACATGCATTGTCAGCAGTGCGTATTCACCACTAACAATTGACTTGTCAATTCTTCCCCCGCGCGTACAGTATGATTGTATTGTACGTGCGGGGGAATAACGTGTAATGCATAGCTCTCTAGAGGAGCTATGAATTGCTGTAATTGCAGCAAAATTCTCGCACATTTACGAGTGAAAATAAGCCGTGTGAAAATACCCTTAGTTTATTCAGTTGGTGTATGGTCTATACACAAGGGGTGCATTGTTGCTGCTCTATGGCCCGCATATTTTGGAGTTGCCCTGTGTTTAATGTAGTGTATGCACACACGTGGACGAAATTGTTGGTACCCTTCTGTTAAAAAAAAAAGAAAAACCCTCCATGGTCAGTGAAATAACTCAAAACTGACAGAAGTAGTAATAAATGTAAATTTGCTGAAGAGCAACTAATGAAAATCAGACATTGCTTTTAAATTGTGATTTAACCCAAAACATTTAAAAAAAACAAACTAAAGGAGTTTTCTCACTACAGTGATTAGTTTTTAAGGTAAATTAAGACTATTGCTAAATACATTGCTGTGTTGATTTTGCATTGGTCAGAAGATAAAGAAGATTTTATCTCCTCTTAGAGCACATAAGTTTCTATGGTTACTGACCATTTCTCCGCACCTCTCCCTGGTGTCTCTTATCTCTGACTAGAAGCATTGGATTGTTTTAGTGAACACTTAATTAGGTACCAACAGGGCTTACAATTATATATTGGTGTGTAATACCGGAATTACTAAAGGTTGTTTGACGAGCTTACAACAGTCAACAGGAATCCAAACCTCCTGAATTTCTGCATTGTCACAATTTTAGTAGCACGCCATAGTGATTTTATGTCACATAGCACCTTGTAGCCCTTGCCTCACTTATATTAGATATAATGCATGTATATTGCAATCTGCTGAGAATTTGATGACCAGTGATGTGTCTCAGTAGTTAATAAGAATTTCTTTTGCTTACATATGTAGTTTTTAGTAAAAAGTACACAAAAATGTTTAGCAAGGGGTATTCGTTTGTCTGCCATATTATGTGAATATGCCATAAACATCTGATAGATGCTGGTTCCACTTCTATGGCCAGGGCTATCATATACATTGCGTACACAAGGCAGTTGCCCAGAGGCCCCACAAACATAGGGGCCCAATGCGTTTGGAGGTTTGGTGATGTTTATTCTTTGTATGCTGGTGTTATTTGGTAACTGTAAAACCATACATAGGCGCATTATACGCCGGGCATGACAGTTTGTAATGCGCCTAAATATGGTGCACTGTGCGCCCCCGCCGCGAAATGCGCCTCAATTGAGGTGCCTTACATATGTTATGCGCCCCCTTTTGGGCAATGAGCCTCGATAGACGCATACCATATACTACCAATAATATGCTATGTGCTGCGAGTTGAGCAATGCGCCCTTTTTTGATGCAGTGCGCTCTCTTTTGATGCGATGCCCCCTTTTTTGATACGATGCCCCTTTTTTTGATACGATGCCCCTTTTTTTGATACGATGTGCCATTTTGTGCGCATTAAGTAATCTATGTAAGGTATACCCAACGCCAATTTTAGAAAGTATCGTACTTTCAGGCGCACTTTACACTGATTTAATGCGCCTAAAACGGGCATACATATGCCACTTTTCGGACATGTCGCCCTTAGAGTGTATCCTGGGAATATTTAATCAATTTTCAAGATAGAAATAGCATTGTAATATTTGAGGGTTTAGCTACTGAAATAAAAATGTGCACCTCTTTAAATATGTGAATACTACTCTGTGGTATTTCCCTTTGCCTATTCAAAGCTGTTGTACAAATAGGTTTGGTTTTTGATCCTTTTTATGCCAGGAGCAAGAGATTGCTTTTCTTATACCTCATCAGAGCAGCCCCTACTCACTTCAGGAAACACTTCATCACCAGTATTTCCTTTATTAGGGAGACGATGCAAGTCTAATCAGATCTGGATTAACTTCATTATACCGCCACATGTTGGGAGAGCCGGCCTGCTCTTCCAGGAGATTTCATGTCTAGGACATTAAATATTAGAGTGTAGAATTGTTTTCAGAGTAGCATTAATATAGTTATTACATACATACAGTCTGATGATCTATGCTGCTAAGCACCAGTACATTGCCTATGTTGTTTAGAGTTGGGAACAAAGAACTTACCCTTCTTGACTTTCCAAAAAGTTTTTGCCTGACCTCCCCTAGGAAGGTCAGGCAATTTAAAAAAAACTTTTAAGTTGTGGCACTTAAAGGGGTTGTCTCACTACAAGGGTTGTTTTTAATGTTAAAGATCTTGCAAAAACAAGTCCCTTTGCAATATATGTCCATTAACAGAAGTCCTACCTATTCTGAGATATCCCCTCTTGTATGGGCTGCATCAGCTCAGGTCACTATAGCTACAGACCTGTTTACTCTCTCATGATAGGCTGCTAGCACTGGTTGCTATAGCAACAGCTCTGGCTTCTACTGCAGCCTAGTGGAAGCCAGTAAACATGCTCCTGAATTTAGAGTGAAACCAAGAAAACAGGACTGAGGTGAGATGAATCAATGTAGTGAGACAACCCCTTTAAATTCTCCCCTTATATCCCCTGCAGAGGGAATTTTTTGGACTATTGAAACTGGCCGTTTATTCTAGGAATAATTTCCATGCCCGAGTTAGATGACTATATTAAGATAGCAAATCACTTTATTTAGGGCTTCACTCACCTGATAAACTGTCATAATCTATAAGTAAATGTCAACTTAGGTGAAAGAAGGGCATTTTAAACTAGGAATAAGGTCTATATTTCGCTAAAAACTCTTATGACGCCATATTTTAGAAGTAAATGAACTGTCGTACACCAAAATTAGACGCATTATATGCTGGTAACCACACATTGTAATGCGTATAAAAATGATGCGCTATGCGCCTCCATACCGAAATGCGCCTATTGAGATGCATAGCACCTCATTACAAGTGTATATGTGTTAGGCGCATTTCACATTTTACAATTATGTGTTAGGTGCATTATAAGTATGTGTTAGGTGCATTACAAGTATGTGTTAGGCCCATTACAATTATGTGTTAGGTGCATTACAAGTATGTGTTAGGTGCATTACAAGTATGTGTTAGGTGCATTACAAGTATGTGTTAGGTGCATTACAAGTATGTGTTAGGTCCATTACAAGTATGTGTTAGGTGCATTACAAGTATGTGTTAGGTGCATTACAAGTATGTGTTAGGTGCATTACAAGTATGTGTTAGGTCCATTACAAGTATGTGTTAGGTCCATTACAAGTATGTGTTAGGTGCATTACAAGTATGTGTTAGGTGCATTACAAGTATGTGTTAGGTGCATTACAAGTATGTGTTAGGTGCATTACAAGTATGTGTTAGGTGCATTACAAGTATGTGTTAGGTGCATTACAATTATGTGTTAGGTGCATTACAAGTATGTGTTAGGTGCATTACAAGTATGTGTTAGGTGCATTACAAGTATGTGTTAGGTGCATTTACATATATGTTTAGGTGCATTAAAAGTATGTGTTAGGTGCATCACAAGTATGTGTTAAGGTGCATTAAAGTATGTGTTAGGTGCATTACAAGTATGTGTTAGGTGCATTACAAGAAATGTTTAGGTGCTTTAAACAAGTATGTGTTAGTGCATACAAGTATGTGTTAGGTGCATTACAAGTATGTGTTAGTCCCATTACAAGTATGTGTTAGGTCCATTACAAGTTTGTGTTTGGTGCATTACAAGTATGTGTTAGGCCCATTACAATTATGTGTTAGGCCCATTACAAGTATGTGATAGGTCAATTACAAGTATGTGTTAGGGGCATTACAAGTATGTGTTAGGTGCATTACAAGTATGTGTTAGATGCATTACAAGTATGTGTTAGGTGCATTACAATTATGTGTTAGGCACATTACAAGTATGTGTTAGGCACATTTCATATACTTGTAATGATAAGCTATGCGACTCCGTGCATGATGTGCCTTGATAGGGGCATTACATACGCTTCTAATGATAGGCTATGTGCATGATTTGCGCTAATCGCGGCACAAAACATTTCATTGGTAGAGTATGTAATGCCCCTATCGAGGAACATCGCGCACAGAGTCACATAGCTTATCATTACAAGTATATGAAATGCACCTAACACATACTTGTAATGCGCCTAACACATACTTGTAAAATGTGAAATGCGCCTAACACATATACACTTGTAATGATGTGCTATGCATCTCAATAGGTGCATTTCGTTATGGAGGCGCACAGCGCATCATTTTTAGGCGCATTATGTTTACTATGCAAGGTATACCTAACACCAGATTTTTGATAGGGTCGGACTTTCTGGCGCACTTTATACTTATTTAATGCGCCTAAAAACTGACTTAGCACCGCCAATTTTCAGACATCTCGCCCTTAGTGCGAATCTTAGATTATGATAGGTTATATTGTTATTTTAGAAATAGATATCAATAAAAGTTAAGTATTATGAGTGTTTGACTATAGAGAAAAATTTAGTTTAAGTTTGCCTATGGTAAAATAGTAAATAAATAAAAATGACAACTCCAGCTCTAGTAAACCATTGTAACTTGGTCTGGCTGTTCCAGCAGTAATGCGCCCAGTTTTGCCGTCCTCTCGTCATAAATGTGTAGAATCATACGTTTTTTGCGACACCTCCAGAACGCCCCCAGATCTCAGGCGCATTATAAAGTGAGCCTGATTATAAATCTAGTGAACAGGGCTGCGCCAGTTTTTGGGCTGAAAGGACTCCAGAATACTGGTGCAGCCCCGTACATGCATGTCGCCACAAGTTTTTATGCACATTTTTTAAAAGAGAATCCAGAAAAGGAGAACTTTTCTTTTGTTCCTCTAGGTTATATTCACACAGGGTATATGCTGAGGATTTTCTGTGTGTATTCACAGTGCATTTCAGTAGCAGCAAAGTGTATGAAATTTTAAGAAATCTCATCCACCTGCTAAAGAAAAAAACTACCTGGAATCCATGCGGAAGTTGACAGCAGCAAATCAGTACATGCTGTGGATTTTTCATATGGATTTCAATCGAGAACTGAAAAACAGCAAAATCTGCAACTGACGTTTTTAAATACATTGATTTAAAAAAAAAAAAAAAAAAGACCATATCAGACCATAACATCTGCATCAGCAAATCCACAACAAAACACAATTCGGGGTGGATTTGCTGTTGCAGATTTACTTGTGAAAATGCAACAGATCTCTCGCTGTGGAAGACTTACAGCATTTGCGACCTGTCTGCACATACCCTTTGACTCCCATCTGCGTCGGAGGTTCCGGACTCATTTTACAATAAACACCAATGGCGCCTGATGGACTCCATTGACCACAGTGGGACTGTCAATTTCTGCTTATCATTCTCAACTGAACTTGCAACGGAGGAACTAAATGGAACTTCCACCACTAATGTGAACCAGGCCATACACTTCTTTCTGGATCCACTACTGTTTTTTCACAAAATGTGCATGTGCAATGCCAGCTTTGAGGCAGGTAGAATGGGTTTTCTTAATGAGAACTATATTTACTATTTTGCCATAGGCAAACTTGAACTCTAACAGTTCTCAATCTATAAAGCACTAAAACTTAACTTTTGTTATGTATAACACTAAACCTCTATACACACTATTAAAAAAACGGATTTCTAACCTCTCAATTTATCCGTTTCTTTATTTTTTTTTAAACACACATTATTGTTTTTTTTATTTTAAGAAAAACATAACAAAAGAACAACATAATGTATTATAAAGAACACGGCAAAAGAGTACAATACGCCACTACGGGGAAACCCCAGCAGTTTTTCTCTGTGGCTACAACCAATCAGTCAACCCCTAAGCCATGTCCCATAAAAATCAACGTAGCGAATAGTATTCAAATAACTACAAGAACAATAACATTAACATCACTGTCATCATCGTCCTGCCGCAGAGCAAGGGTAAAGCTCACATAAATCCACCGTTTCTGTGGACCAGAAGGTTAAGAACCAAAAATCAAGCATCTAATATCACTTATCAAGAATCAAGAGGGGTCTCAGGATCTCCATTTTAATATTCGTCTGAAGACATCAGAGCCATGTCTCCTACGCAAATGTAGGTGGGGGTGGGGTGGGGAGTAGAAACAAAGGAGTAGCCAACTAGAGCAGACAGATCATACTTTTACCGCTAATCTACCTAGAGTCCCCGACACAGATAGTGTCAAGTACCATTTCGTGAGGGTAAAGGGTTTCATAAAAGTGTATACCTCCAAGTCTGTATAGCATGTTTCGATAAATGATTTCCATTTCTTAAAATACTTTTCGGTATGTGTCTCTTTTGTTCTGATCATATCTAACTTCTCTAGATGTGCGTAGTGTTTGACCATTTGGATGATTTCATCGGTGGATGGAGTGGAGGGTGATAGCCACCTATTTAATAGTCCTCTTTTGGCTGCTAGTAAAATGATATGAATTATGGGTAGGTTAGTAGCTTCAGCTGGGAGATCATGAAAGAGGAGTTCCTGTGGCTGTACAGAAAGTTTAATCTTAAATTTTGAGTGAATAAAGTCCACCATCCCCTCCCAAAAGGACTTAGGCCTCGTTCACACGGCTTATTTCAGAACGTATTTACAACGGATTGCCGATCGTAAATACGTTCTGAAATCAGTTGAAAATCAGTTGCAAATAAGTGCCACTAAGTGTGGTACGTATTTGTAACTGATTTCCCGACGGATTCACCATCTCCAATCATTGTAGGTGGTGAATCCGTCCGTAGATAATTGACATGTCAATTGTTTTTCCGTCCGGATTGCCGTCGTCAATCCGCGGCGGCAATCCGGAACGGAACTACGCGTCGTGTGAACGACGAGCCGTATTTTCTATTGAAATCAATAGAAAATAGGCTGTTACTTATTTCGGACGGATTTGCCGACGGATTGATGATCGTCAATCCGTCGGCAAATACGCGGCGAAATAAGCCGTGTGAACGAGGCCTTCGAGTATGGGCAATTCCAAATTCCATGGGCCAAGTCCGACTTTGAGAGATCGCACTTCGGGCAAGCTGTGAGACGATCGGGGCAAGACGGGTGAGGGGTTATCAGTTTCTAATTGTGGAGGAATAACTCCTTTTCTATTATCAAGTCTGGTGGAACCCCACCTATCAACAGGGGAGCCTTATATATACAGTAATTTACTAACTCCAATAAGGGATCCAAAACATCCCACTTGGGAAATCATCCCTAATCTGATGGACATAAAACATATAAGGTTTCCTTGTGAGACCCTCTGCAGCAGGTGACACTTGTGGAAAGAGGTGAGAAATCACAAATTAAAATGTCATGCCTGACCTTCCCAACATGTTTCACCAGCTAACCTGGCTTCATCAGGGGATAGAGGTCCGGTGGGAGACTATTCTCAATGAGAAAACTCCACTGAAGGGATTGTAAGACATTGTAGAATTGTACTTTTTCCAGAAATGGCTCCACTACTGTCCATGAGCTGTGTCCCACATAGCAGTTCAGCCGCTCTCCTACACATATTCCCCTTATGATAAAAGACATATTAAGAGTTAATGAGAGCTTCTTCTTGCACAGTTGAAAAACTTTCCCATGTGTTAAAAAGAGGGGCTGCTGGCACAACAGAGGGTGTATTTGACTACCTTTATGAATTGTCCTTATGTAGCTTATCGGCCTGGCCAAACCCTGCACAGCTGTGGTGTCTGACTAGCTCTATGGACCCTGCACGTGGATATCAGTCGCCTCTTTCTAGTCTGTGTATCTGCTTGGATCACCTTTTCACTTCCCACACATTAGCATCTCCTGTACCTCGTCCATTAATTCCCATGTCTGAAGACAAGTTTTATTCCAATCTTATTAATTAGTAGATTTCATAATGGCTGTTCACAAAGCATCTGTTTCCTCAGGAAGACCCATCTCCCACATACAAATTGCACATACAATGTCCAGCATTGATCCACCCCAGTGAAAGGAACAGGCACAGCTGCGGCTCCGGCCACAACAGCCTACTTGTTAGTGAAGATAACACTGCACTAATGTTATTCTGTCTGCTCCGTTAACTGGAGGGGCGGCCGGGTGACAGAGACAAAACACTCGCCCTACATTAATGGGCCTTCAGAGGAGTGCAGTCATGTTCTTTATCATATCGCTTAAGATGTGTGGGCCTTGAAAGATATAAAAGCAGAGTCTGTATATATATAGTTTTTAAATGTTATCTTGAAATAGCTTCCCTTTAACTCTTTAGCTTCTAGGACAACATTTTTTGCCCACCAGGGTCAACTTATCGTTTGTCTTATAGGAATGGCAAACCTAAATAGGAAGGCGGCAACTTTTGTCTTGATTCAAATTTGACTGCGTAGATTTATTTGATTTGTTTTAGGCCTTTTTATAATAATAATAATAATAATAATAATAATAATATATAATAATAATATAAGAACGGTGCCCTCTTTCTTCCAGGAGACAACCTTACGTTTCAGGACTATGAATCCAATGCATAGATCTACAGAGAAACGACTGCCAAGAATTAGGTGTATCTGAAAAATTTACCTGAATTCTGCTGATAATGAATTCATACCATTCCTCTCCGTTGTATAATTTACATAATTCAGTTCACAAATTGATACATTTAAAAAGAGGACCAATTTGGGTAAGGATAAGTTCACATGGCATTTTTTTCCGGCACGTACATTTGTGCGCCGAAGACGCGTTCAAAATGACACACTTGTAATCACATAATTTCAGCGAGAAAAGGACGTGCACTGTCCCAAGACAGATTTTTGCCTTCTATATGTTTGTAGTAGGCGTGAAAAATACACGACTAAAGTCATTGTCGTCTGCACGACGACGATGATTTTAAACTGCACTCAATGAGTCCTGTACTTGAGTATTGTTTAAAGCGTATTTAGAGGCGTATGTCCAGGACAATTGCACCCACAATATGCCACAGACACCTGTGATGGGAAATTCATACTTCTCTTATCTCCTCAGTTCACTGCTGTCTACAGAATACAGATATCAAATGTGAACTGTTCTTTTTTTATTACCTAAATCACACCTTTCAGGCTAAATTCACTCAGAGAATCTGCAGCAAATCCACAGCAAAATCTACATTTGTAACATGTGGATCATGCCATCAATTTTTCTGTGGATAAAGAGTGAATTTTAGCCATGCTACGTTTTAAGGGGTCAAATCTGTGTTGAAAATCCATGACAAATCTGCAACCTAATCAGCATGCTGCAGATCTTTAAATTCACAACATCCTCAATTTTCCATGTTGAAAATTTCCACAACATTTATAGATTTGTAAGATGGTATCCAGTTACTTGCTACCGTTATTTGATGCTGATTTTACCTGCAAAAATCTGCAAGTACGGTAAGGTCCACAGCTTCTCCTTCCCACAGCTTATCCATCCCAAATGTGCAAGTTACATGTAAATTTTGCTGCAGGTTTACAGCAAAATCCACAGCAGATTGTTTCCATCCCATTTAAACTTGGTCTAGATGTTGCGGGTAAAATTTTAGGAGCATATTAAGGGTATATTCAGTCTTGGCATACTACCGTGAATAGATCCAAAACCAAAAGTTACCAACAACAAAATTCATAAATTAATGGTTTGATATCCAAAGAATATATGAAAAGACACATATAAAAACACGATCCTCATCCATAAGAAAAAACACGCTACTGCCCCTGCCAGCCAGTATCTTCTCTGCTCTGCACTGAAGAGGGACAAAAATCCCGAAACAGTGTTGTCTGTAGATTAGAGATACTGGCTTGGCTAAAAAATCCTTTTTGCTTTCTCAAGACTCGGTGGGTCAAAAGCAAATTGAGGATTTGTTACAACCAACAGAGGGCGCTCTGGGCTTCTCAGCCCCTTTCCCATAATGCCTTGTGATATGCAGATGCTAAGTAGAGGGCGAAAAGGCAAAACAAAAACTCTACAAGCCGTTCGTTCGGTGCTCTCCTTAAGGAGAGATCTTCCCTTACTGTAGACCATGAAACATTGTGTGCCTATCTGTCATGAAAATGGTATATGGCCACACAAAATATACCATACATACACATCAATCACCATCAGATAAAGCATGTGAATACTTAACCCAAAATAGCAGCTGCTCCCCCTGATGACCTACATGCCATTGCTATTTTGCATTTTTATTCACCCCGTTTTATCTTATGGTGATTGATGTTTATGTATATTTTGTGTGGCCATATACTATTGAAGTCTTGATGGCAGATATGAACACATTGTTTCATGGTCTTCAGGTGTGGTAGCGGGTTATTCTATGGGTGAGGATCATGTTTTTATATTTGTCTTTTTATATATTCTTTGGATATCAATGAAGCATTATTTTTGTTTTTTTGTTGGTGGTGGTCATTTTTTGGTTTTGATTTAATTGGTGGGACCTCCATCATACCTACACTTTCGTACATATCTGGTCCTCTTTTTGTATAGATTGTTCTTGAATAGATCCAGTGGTAGTCACTGGAGAGAAGCTTTAGTCTACTGCTTATTATATGATTATACCATTAAATTGATCCATTTATGAAAAATCTATTTTTAGATTAAAGTTTACATAAATGCATAAAAGAGCAATACAGATATTGGTGAAGAAATGTGAATGTGGACTCACACAGTAGACAATATGATCTATATCTATAATACAGGATACACTATAGCATTGCTCTGAGACTTGTGGATCACCACTTATTACGGAACTACAAGCAAACCAAGACTGACATGATATCCTAAAGCGCGGTCCACACATACATTATTATTTCTGGTGTACAGATCCTTCATGGAAACAGAAAAACGAAAATAATGATGATTGGGTACATGACGGACACTTCACGGCTCCTGATAGAACTAATTGAATACATTGGGGTCCAGTGGGTTTCCATCATGGTGCCTGTCATTTGGATAGAAAAATTAGTGCTGCCGATTTATTTTTCGATAATTTTTTTCTGGAATTTGCGCTACAGGTTCTGAACAGGACCTACGATGCAAATGTGATCTAACATGATTGTAATCTACAACTCTTTGCCTCACCATATCAGTCCTTCTTGCTAGACTGTCCTGCCTTACACTGTCGACCATTCCCTCCTGCTACACATCCTCTCCCCCCTCGGCATCACGGACTTGGCTCTTTCCTGGATCTCCTCGTACCTCTCTGATCGGACATTCAGCGTCTCTCATTCTCGCTCCACCTCCTCCACCCGCCCACTCTCTGTTGGTGTCCGCCAGGGGTCAGTCCTGGGTCATTTACTCTTTTCTATCTACACTCTTGATCTGGGTCAGCTCATAGCTTCACATGGCTTTCACTACCACCTATATGCTGACGACACACAACTCTACAACTCTGGCCCAGATGTCACCTCTCTACTCTCTGTGGAGAAAACAGAATTCATCATCTTCCCACCATCCCACTCCATCCCTCCACCTGATCTCTCTATCACTGTCAACGACTGTACACTCTCACCTGTTCCGCAAGTCCGCTGCCTTGGGGTAATCCTCAACTCCGCTCTGTCCTTCAAACCACACATCCAAGCCCTCACCTCTGCCTGCCTTCTCCACCTGAAAAATATCTCTCACATCCGTTCATTCCTCAACTTCGACACCACAAAAATGCTCGTCCACGCCCTTGTCAGCTCCCGCCTTGACTACTGCAACATCCTTCTCTGTGGCCTCCCATCTAGCACTCGTGCTCCCCTTCAAACCAGTCTCAACTCTACTGCCCGTCTTATCCTCCTCTCTCCTCGCTACTCCTCTGCCTCTCCCCTCTGCCAATCCCTTCACTGGCTTCCCATTGCCCAGCGAATTCATTTCAAGTTGCTAACCCTGACCTACAAGGCTCTCCATAACCTCTCTCCTCCATACATCTCTGCCTTAATCTCCAGATATCTCCCCTTAAGAAATCTCCGCTCCTCACAGGACCTTCTCCTCTGCTCTCCTCTTATCAGCTCCTCACATAACCGTCTCCAAGACTTCTCTCGTGCTTCCCCCACACTCTGGAATGCACTGCCCCAACATATTAGACTCTCTTCCACTCTCACCAGCTTCGAAAGCAACCTGAAAACCCATTTCTTCAGGATTGTCTATAACCTACAATAACCCTGCTGCCACTGTACTACCCCACAAACATGTCTGCCCCTCACCTCCTGTCTCTGTCCCCCTCCTTGTAGATTGTAAGCCCTTGCGGGCAGGGTCCTCTCTCCCTCTGTCCCAGTTGTAAGTTATTCATTGTTATTATTGTACTCATTTGATATATTATGTATGTGACCCCCCTCAAATGTACAGCGCCATGGAATCAATGGCGCTTTAAAATAAATGTTAATAATAATAATACAACAGTTGAAGACCACAATTATATTAAATAAGGCAGATGTTTCCATTGAAAGATAAGTGCTTTATTTTATTGACCTTTATCAAGATCTAAAACCTTTTTGAGTTACATTTTGTTCCCTTTTAATCAATCTATTGTTTTAGTGTTTTAAACATGTAAAGCACATCTGCTGTTTGTGCTTCAAGACGTTATTTGAATGATAGGCTTTGTTGTATATCTCACTTGACAGAATGAGATAAATCATCTTTATGTCTTTTATTCACACAAATAACAGTGTTAATGTTATTCCCTGTAGAGATGACACTTGATGATCTGTAGTTTTAAACTGAATGATCCCTGTAGATCTTCAAGATGAACATCTAGTGACTTAAGTGTCGACAAGTGTCCAAACTGGCACTAGAAAATGTCACAGCAGGACATACACCAGTGACATCTGCCCAACACATGTAGCCTTCAGTGCAGCATCTCAGCTTAGAGTACCTAGAGAGTAAATGAATGGACAATCCGTATGTAGATGACTCAAATATGGTTTAGAGTTTTCGTATCTGTTTGGATCCAAGCATTGACTTGAACAGCATGTTTGCACTTTCTTTGTTGTCACCCAGAGTACACACAATCAATGTGGAAACTTAATAGCAAACGTATCATCCTTTTAATATCTACAATACAGATGTCATTTTTTTTATTGTATGGCTTATTATTATTTCTAAAGTTTCCTGAAAACCATTGAAAATCTGCTGTGGATATGTCAATTATTAGGGTATGTACACACGGCGTTTTTGGATCCGAAAATCACATCGAGAAGCGCTGCGTCGATCGGATCCAAAACGCATCCAACACGCATCCAACATGCAGGTGCGTGTTTGGTTGCGTTCTGGCTGCAGCAGAAACACGCCCTATAGTTTTAAATAGGGCGCCTGCTGCGTCTTTCGGACCAAGAATTGACATGTCAATTCTTAGAAAGAATCCGAAAGACGCAAGTAAACCTACATCGGTGATCACTCGTCTGAACGCCGATGTGTGTTTTACATTGAAAGCAATGTAATCACACTGCACAATGTTAGATACATGTTTTGGTCCGTTTAGGGTTCGATAGACGGATCCAAAGATGCATCTAAAAACATACGGTATGTTCACACGGACTCAACACGCCGTGTGAACATACCCTTGTTATTATGTTGCTCTATATACTATAATGCTACGTTTGAATGCTCCGCTATTTAGATCAGAATTAGATTGATGATTTGTTACAACCAAAAGAGGGCGCAGTGAGCTTCCCAGCTCATTTCCCATAATGCCTAGTGATATGCTTATCCTTAGTAGTGGGCTAAAAGGCAATCAAAACACTACACACCTTAACTGGTGCGCTCCATAAGGAGAGATGTTCCCCTTCTCTCAGCTTTTTAGATGCAAGTTTTCAAGCAAAAAAACAAGAATGCTTTTAAAACAAGGAGAAGTCTTAGGGTGACTTGTCAGATTTTTGTTATGCCATTTTTTTGCCATATTTTGCACCAAAAAATTGTTCTAGTCTTGTTCTATATGTATGAACAGTCGGACACCAATATTAGACACAGTTTGCACCAGGCATGACACATTTATGCGCCTAAATTATGCACCTTTAGGCTATGTTCACACGGCATAATTGCGGGGCGTAATTACGGCAGGACTCCCGCGGTGTGCAGACATTCATTACTAGCGGCGCATATTTGCTGCTAGTAATTGACATGTCACTTATCTCCCCGTGCGGCGCATTGTCCGAGTGGGGAGAGGAGACGTAATCCATAGTTCTCTATGCGAACTGTGGATTACCGTAATGACTGGGACGTATCTCGCCCCGTATTTAGCGCAGTACGGCGCGAAATACGGGCCAAAATACGTCCCAGTTTAAGCCGTGTGAACATAGCCTTAGATATACTATGCAAGGAATACCGCATACCAGATTAATGAACAGGATCATACATTCGGGCACATTATACACTCATTTAATGCGCCTTACAACTGGCATGGCAGCACCTCTTCTCTGACAGGCCACCCGCAGTGTTTTCTCAAAGGACCTCTCCAGTTTCTTTTTCCATTCATTCATTTGACGCAGTAGTGCTGGTAATGTGACTTACCTGCAGCTGCACACAGGATTTCTGGCTGACATAACAGTCTTTGTTAGGACCTGCACTCTGATTAGCTGAAAGACGCTGTGCTTTAGATGCTGACATGAAGTCTGTTTTTCCATGCATTCCTATGAGACAGACTTTGAACCTCCCATAGGAAGACATAAAGAGATCCAGTTCCGGGTCACACAACCATGCCTTGTGTTTCAGCAACTCAGAGTGCAGGTCACATGACCCAGTGGCTGCACTGAGAAATCCTGTATTCAGCTAAAGGTAAGCAACATTACTGGCACTACTGTGCACCTAGAAGAAATTTCTCATGAACTAAAGGAATGAAACAAGCACGTCATATTCACCACAAGAAATGTACATTTTTATTTCCATGTCTTCTCCATAGCTTTATGAAATGACTTGAAAGTGACTCCATTGAGAGGCTGACATGTTACAGTTGGGAAGACAAAGGTGAATACATTTACATTTCTTGTGGTGAATATGACGTGCTGCTGCTTCTTTATTGGTTTAGTATTAAAAATGAATAATACTAACGAGGCTCCTACTGGCTCAGCCAAGCAGATCGTTTACCTGGGAGGTTAGTTATCTAGGTCTATAGTGCCATATGTAGGACTGATTAAAGGGGTTGTCCTAGCTGTTTTGATTTTGCTTTGTTCAGGAGATAAAGTAGATTTTATCTACTGCTAGTGTACACAAGTTTCTCTATACTCTAGACAACCTCTCTCTGCTCTCTCTGTTATCTAATTGTTCCAGTCGTCTTCTCTGACCATGACGAGTCACTCCCTGCTGAGTCTTATCTCCAGCACACAAACTTGTTTATTTAAAGGGGTTTTCTCGCTACAAAGATCATAGTTCAAAAGGAGGGGACCAAAAATGTAGCATGTCTGTCCTTGGTTACAATAAGCAAAGTGCTATGGTTTTGGAGAACGGGCTGTTTGTTTAGTGCTTGGGAACGAAGCGAGAGCTCCGGTTGGGTTACGCCCAGGTCCCGTCCTGGTCGTAATCGGGAACGCGTGTCTGAGGGGGATGGAGGAAACAGGTCACAGACAGGAGAGTGCAGGGGGACATATGCATGGACCAGAGAGATCAGTGGTAGGTGCGACGTATGCATGCGGAGTTTGTCACTGACAGCAATCAGTGGTAGGTGCGACGTATGCATGTGGGGTTTGTCACTGACAGCAAGCAGTGGTAGGTGCGACGTATGCATGTGGGGCTTGTCACTGACAGCAATCAGTGAGTGCGACGATGCAGGGTTGTACTGACGAGCGAATGGAAGATCATGTGCAGTCCCATGTAAACACAAACAGATAAGCATATAGTTTTGTTCTGCAGATCTGTAGAGTTCAGAGGTGTAATAATCTGCAGGATATATCACTGTGTGTGAGAGACAGAGAAAAAAATAATCACCCATCTTTCCCAGAGTCCTGAATGTCAAATGCCCATTCTAGTTACAAAGTATGTAGAGAGAGCGAGAAATGTAGATATACACTATCGAGTTACACTTAGCTTTTCACTTCCAACGACAGCTGAGAACTTTTCCCTTCCCTCGGCTCACACAGAATGAATTCTCATGTTTACAATTTGGGGTGTGTCTGCAGAGAGAGAAGATATGCCCTGCTGGGAGGAGAAACACACCCCTCCATTTCACAAGCTCTGCTTAGCAACCAGTATAAACGGCTGCCAAATGATAAAACAAGAAAACCCCTTTAAGTTAATGACAAGTTTGAACCCTTAATGGTCTGTAGCTTTATGCACTGCAGAGTATAAACCTCCTGCACTCACGTCACTGTAACCGGAATAACTAAGAATAACAGAGCTGTTATGTAAACCGCTGCTATAGAAATATCCAAAGCCTGACCAGGAAGAAGTCTAGAGCTAGCTGTGGCTCTGTGAAACAGCATGGTGAGAACACCCCTTTAAGTCTCATGTGTTAAAGTCACAGTAAATGATCCACTATCTGCTATGCTGTACATATGGCTGATGGCGTATCATAAAATACAAGTAAATGTTATCAAACATATTATATTACAGTAAGATAAATGAATGTTCCTACGAGCCAGTCCTTTGTGGTGTGAAGTTACTGTACATAATTGGACCACAGTTGTTCCTAGAGAATTAAGCAGATAGTGTTTGATCTATGAAAACATGATCTGGAAAATGTTGAACAGAGGTACCTAGTTTCCACCTCTGGGATAGGAGACTGAGACTATAAGACTTTTCACCTTCAGGTGCATTAGATCAGCAAAACTAAATGAAGCCAAGAGAAGCTTAGGTATCCCTGTGAAGATTAGTGCTGAAAGTAACATTTGGATTCTTTCAGTTTATGACTCAAAATGTGGAGCATATAACGCTCACTGCATAAATGTGGCAGCTTTTATGTACCTAAAGAATTATTACTTTTGTTACACATTTTTTTTTTCCTTGGAAGGTTTACAAAGATTACATTGTTTTTATCTTTATATTATGTTATTGTATTAAAGGAGTTATGCTATCAAGACAGCCACTTTCCATATGCTCCACTAGAGTATATAGATTTCTTATTGGGGTGTCCCCTCAGGATACCTTGCTATTCACTGAGGGGGATAGAGGGGACCTGTTGCAAGTAGCAGCTGTTGTGGAACAATTAGGGCACGTCCCCACGGCACAGGACAAATACCGGTCGCCCTCCCCCTTCCCATTCACGAAAACCGGACGGAAGAATGAACAAGTACAATGTTTTCGGGCGGCGCGCGGTTTGAAGAACCGCCGGGCGGAAAACCCGTGCAGTGGGGATTGCTGCACGGGTTTTTCATAGCGACCTGTGTAAAAGTTTGCGGACAGTTTTTCAGACGGTTTGCAAAACTGCGGGGACATGGCCTTAAGACCATGTATTACCTGGATGAAAACGTATTTAAATATATTCTAAACTGACATGCTATATTCCCCTCCATTGGTCATGGCTTCTGTTGGTGGTGAGGCCCATATCCCTTTATTTCTGAAGCAATGATTATCGAAACAATGGAACGATAACCCTTTCTGAATACTCTTTGGGGCATTTAACAACATATGTTGCCAGGAGGCTGTGAAAATTGTAGCATAAGTACATGCAGAAGAATATCCCGAATACTTTAAACCAGGGGTCTGCAACGTCAGCTCTCCGGCTGTTGGGAAACTACAACTCCCATCATGCATTTATATAATCTACATCAGTGGGCATGATGGGATATGTAGTTTTCCAACAGCTGGAGAGCTGGCGGTGCAGACCCCTACCTTAAACGGATGCTAATGTATAGACCTGAACCGCCATCCATTGCCCATAGGCTCCCATTATCAAGACAAAATACAAAAAGTTATTCCACACAGTATGCTGTTTTTTTATTTTATATTTCTTAAAGTGGACGTCTCTGTTGCACTATGCCATACACTATAAAATGGGCACTCTTTTGACCTCTTTCAGGTAAATGGGTGTCTGTCAATACATTAGACATGTTCAGCAAACATACACTGCAAATGATGTGTGAAAGTAACCTTACACCTCTTGCTTAAGGGTCTCCAAAACTCGCCACCAACGTTGCCCAGGAACAGGGCTCTACAGACGAATTTATCCCTAGGGCAATTAAAAGCAATTCAGAATGATACACTTAAAGCCTTGGTGTCTAAGACTGGCACAAAACCCGTCAGATCTCTGACAAACAACCTAGTGTCCACATACAAGTGATATACTCTGGATTTATTTGCTGTTATTTCTTCTCTCTCCTGACACTTTCTATTCATTGATTCACTTAGAGAACGTGCCCGCTGCTGCCAAACAGCGCAATAGTTAATTTGTTCGCCAGTGATTAAGAGATTACCACAAACATGATGTTCTTACAAGTATTTTACTTGAGTGACATGAATGTGTTTTCTAGGCCACAAGGAACATTTTGAGCTGTGTATGACTAGTTTCCTTCCCGTTCTCTTTTCTGGCGTTAACACAGAGCTCTAATTATGAAGGACATGACTAGCATCCTTTGTTGGACAAGAGCTCAGCCATGTTTCCACCTCTTTACAAATGTCTAAATTCACATTTTCTAAATCCCCGATGAAAGCAAACACACTAAATCGCTGTATGGCTACTTGTTACAAACTCGTTAGAAAAATATTTCTAAGACACTTAGAAAGTGTCTGATTCTTTATACGGTCTTACACCCCTGTTCTTACCACCATGATGTTCCAGTAGCTTCCTTTGTATTGCCACGATGGCTGTATGCAGATTATGGAAAATTTTCATTTAAACAGCATCTGTAGCCTTATAACATACAGTCTTCTTTTAATGTTTCTTACCTTTGTGGCGCTCCATTAAACCTTTCTAAAATTTTAATTGTGTGTAACTAGGTCTAAGCATCTTTGCTATTCCTAAATATGTCTATGAGGTGGAGCTTTTTAGGCTACGTCTGCATGGCACTGGTTTATGGTCCCTTTTTTAAGCGGATTCAGTATTTAACAAAATCCAAAAATTGGTCATAGAAATACGGTAATAAATAATGAATACAAAAAATCCCTATCTTCACTAAAATTTAACTTTTAATAAATAGTTTTTGAAAAAACATCAGTAAAGAGACAAGAAATGGATAAGATGATTAGTACTTATCATACAAAATAATTATGAAGTAACCAAGAGAAAGAGGCCAAAAGAAACCCTACCCTATCTCTGAAATAAGTAAAGCCTAAAGGGCCCTTGGTGGAGTACCCGCCCCAATAGGGGCGACCCCGCAAAACTAGTTGACCCTAAACAAGGTTCCTGACACAGGTATAATAGGGGAAAAACTGTTCAGTGAGAAATGGTTTTAGTACATCGTTTTTCCCCTACTATACCTGTCACGAACCTTGTTTAGGGTCAACTAGTTTTGCGGGGTCGGGCCGGGTACTCTGCCAAGAGCCCTTTAAGGTTTACTCATTTGGCCTTTTTCTCTTGGTAAGTTCATAATTATTTTGTATGATAAGTTCTTATCAGCTTATCTATTTCTTGTCTCTTTATGGATTTTTTTTTCTTTAAATATTTATTAAAAGTTACATTTTAGTGAAGATAGGGATTTTTTGGATTCAGTGTGTAGAATCCGCAAAAATCTGACTGTACATCATCCCCATAGACCTCAATAGAAAATCTGAGTTGTAGTCGATATATCTCAGATTTTCTGAGTTCGGGTTTCAAATCTGAAACTTAGAACATGTTCTATAATCCAGCGGCAGAATGTAAGTGACCAATATTAGAAACCAAAAAGACATACTTGGGGAAGAACCCCAGCAAAAAGGTTAGACACTCTCAAAAAGGTTAGATACTCTCAATAAATATTCAAAGACCATTAAACAATATCAAGGATAGAAAAAAGAAGGGAACACTTAGGCTGCGTCCCCACTGCAGCGGACAAATACCGGTCAGTTTACCTGACCGGTAATTGTCCAGTTTTGCGGCCGTACCCACGGGGGGGTGGGGGGGGTGGCTTTTCTCCGCGATGAGCAGAGAACAGCCCTCCCACCCTCCCATTGAGGTGTTCATATTCCATCCAGAAACCGGACGGAAGAATGAACACGCTCAATGTCTTTTGAGCGGCCCGAGGGCGGAAAACCCATGCGGTTGGGTTTGCTGCACGGGTTTTCCATAGAGCACAATTGTGCTCATATTCGGACGGTTTTTCAGGCGGTCTGAAAAACCGCAAACCGCCTGAAAAACCTGCCGAAAACCCGTGCAGTGGGGACATTCCCTTACGATTAGAAGTTCCTTGTCCTTTGATGCAGATAGGGGTAGATGCCAATATAAATCATTTCACCTTCTAACCGTAAGTGTTCCCCTCTTTTTCTATCCTTTATATTGTTTAATGATCTTTTAATATTTATTGAGAGTGTCTAACCTTTTTGCTGGGGTTCTTCCCCAAGGTAGTCTTTTTGGTGCCTAATATTGGTCACTTGTGATTGGTTCATTTTTTTAATTGAATATTAAAAGTTATGTTTTTAAAGAAGGATATACAGTTCTGTGACTTTTTTGAAGATCGATTGCTCCTTCATTAGTAGTGTTTTTCTGGGACTTATATACAGAAATTGTCATTGTTCAGATCAGTCTCTGCTCTATCATATTTATTCTTGTTCAGCAATTAAAACCTATGTTCTTGATATCGGTGGTGGTCTGAGAAACAGACTACAACTGTCTAAATATCATGATACGTTGTAGTTCTATCCCATCAAATTACAAATTGGGAATTTCCCTCTAAAGCCTTTTTACAGTATATAATAGAAATTTATATCCTCGTTTGCATTAAATCATTGTCATATTTGCAGAAGCAATAACACTACTTAAACAGTGAACTCAAAGAAAACACAAGGTTATATATGTTACAATGGTATAACAAAGCAAATATTTTTTTTAATGTATGCTATTTCACTCTACTTCTGTGAGATGGACTATATGTGTCCCTCATCTAAAAATAGCAGAATACTAAACGTGACCTTGAGGTAGAGATGCATAAGCTTCCTCTCCTCTAAGTGGGCTTCTAGCTGTTATGCAGCAATGAACAAGAACCTTTAAAGTTTTGTTTTGCTAAATTAGATCAAGATGTTTCAAGAAATTAGACTCACATTTAATGATATTTATTTCTACCAAAATAATATATTTACTGCTGTCGGAACTTTAACAAAATACAACACATCAGTACAGTATTGTCCTGATGTTATATTTTTTAGTTTGCCAAACAATTATACTATATTCGGAACATCTAGTAGTGAATGAACAAGTTGTTGCTGACCATATTTTTAATTTTATATATATGTATTTAGCCCTCACATTTATTAAGAAATGGCAGAATTACCCTGCTGGGGCAGAGCCATGTTCTTTGCTGCAGGAGTCTTTTGTTGCCTGTTTTCAGCTGATGGAAAGCTAGAAAGGCTTTTCAATGTAATATTGGAGCTAATGACAACATGGCATGGACACATGGGCTTGAAAAACTTGGTGCAGCTCACCAAATACAGTACTTGTCTCTCTTTTACTTCTCCACGTGACTGTTTTTGTTTACACCATTTTTTTGCACCAAAAAATTGGTTCTTCTTGACCATATACCATTTTCAAAATACTTTTTTATAGCTATATTTTCACCTTGCTGTATAGTGAAAAACAAAACACAAGGCAGGGCGCCCCTAGTGCAGAGTGTTTGGACAGATGAATAATGCTCGGTCAGTATTGCACTAACCTGGTGATGTTGCGCAAGTCAGGAGGCGCAACTCTCCACAAGCCTATCGGTGGCAGTCTCTGCAGCCGCCTCTCCTTCTTCTGTGCCTCGCAAATGGGCTCAGAAGTATAGATTTTGAGAAATATATTAGTGCTAAAAAGCAGTTATAACATGAGGTATGTAAGGTGCTAAGACTATTTATTAAAACCAAAGTTTAATTAGGACATATCTGGAGATAAAAAGAATATGGACTACGCGTTTCTCTCTAAACAGAGTTTCAGGCAGGACCGGAGGAAACTCTGTTTAGAGAGAAACGCATAGTCCATATTCTTTTTATCTCCTGTTATGTCCTCATTAAACTTTTGTTTGTTTTAATAAGTAGTCTTAGCGCCTTACATACCTCATGCTATAGCTGCTTTTTAGCACTAATATATTTACCAAAATATATTTTCACCTTGGTATGCCAACTGTGAGCCCTAAACTATTGGGAGAAAATTTGCCTAATGACCCATGTTTGCCAATTCCCAGCCACTGCATTCTCCAATAAACTTAAGTGGATAAGGCTATTTCAACATATATTTATTGATTGACATTTTTTTATGGATATTTTCCCTGTTAATGGATACATTTTGTAACTTTAACCGTTTAAAGGGAATCGGTCACTAATTATTTTTTTTACTTATTAAATCAAGCCCCTAATCCATGTTCTTTTCATCTCAGTTGTTTTTATTTCCTGATTGTAGATTTCTCTATTCGGCCGTCTATATATTATTGTGGGGAAGACATTCTTGCTTGCGCTGCTTTAACAGCAGTCAGAGAGATACTTTACAGCAGCTTCATGCACATAGGATTCTTAAGACAGATTCTGTCCCATAGACGTCTATAGGATAGTTTTCACTGTGAAGGGAGGGGAGAGGGGGAACTGTGACATCTCCTATTGTGACTGGTGGATCCTGTGTTATCTGTACACAATGGTGTCTCCTTTCAGTTTGACCCCTGCTTTTACTGATAATGAGCACACTGCTGAAAAGCTCTCTAAACAGAACAGGAAGTGTCAGATAATTATTAGGCTTAGTGGCCAAAGTGAAAACTGCAGGACTTAGGAATTATAAAAAAAAATACTGAAAGTAATATGGAAAATGTAAAAAAAATAACCAAAAATTCCTAAAAAATGTGTTGAACATAAAAATGTGAGTTAAACAATAAGTCATTTTTTGGTGACACATTCCCTTTAAGGGGATTGTTCGGACTCTAGAAATTAATGACCTGTTATCAGTACAGGCCTTTGAGATTAGGTCAGTGGGGAGCCAACTCACGATATGCCTGATGATCAACTGTTTAAGGAGCCTGCAATGCTCTGATGCCCTTGATTATTTACTTCTGGATTCACAGTTTTCATATTAGCACACATCGTACTTTTTGTAGCAGCTGTCATAGATATTGTGACTAGGAAAAATAAGAACAGTGTGAAACCAGATGTAAGCAATGAAGAGCTGACAGCATGGCCTCTTCATAAAGCTGATCGTGGGGTTGCTGAGAGTCAGACCCCCGCCGATATAATATTGACGACCTAACTTGAGACTAGGCCATTAAATGTAAAAGTCTGGCTAAATCCTTTAAAGAGTATGGTCACCTTTCCACAGTATTTTACACTTTTAAAATATATAGAAACTCCATGTCAAGTTGCGTAACTTTTGGGAAGGAAATACAACTACTTTGTGATAGTCGAAAGCAAGATAGATCAGATTATTTCCATTCCCCACTAAGTGTGTCAGGAGTCTCACCACATGCCAGGAAGTACATTAACTCAGGAATTAGGACGACCTGATAAATACGCCAGGCATTTTCAGTTATTTCATCTGATGTCTTGGCATTAATTGTTTTGGATGTCATTTCTACTGCACAATCACAGAACAAAAGTAGTAAATTACACTACAACTGCGTACAAGCTGAAAAAGAACAAATTGGCCTTACCATCATCCTCCCAAACATACATACCAAACTTACAAACTTTTTAGACATACACTATAATGATAATTTGGTGCATATGTGATAGAAATGAAAATCTGCTGTCTCCTTTACTGGTATGGGCTTTGCTTTTGTATATTTTTCTTGTACAAGTTTTATGTTTGTGAAAGTTTCATCTGAGCGAGAGATATTTTAAATTGCAGTTTTCAAATGATGCATAAAAACGAATAGAAATATGTGCTGCTAACAAAAGAAACTGGATCAGTAAATGCCCCCCAAGTGACCCTTGAGCAGTAACCATGATCCCCCTGATGAGCCCCTATGGGTAAGCAAACAGTGATTTCATGGTCTTGGCTCAGGCCTGGGCCCTCTACATCCGAAATGATTTCAGAAATATACATTTTCATGTGACACATCATATGCCTGCGAGTCAGCCTTCAAACATTCAACTGGTCCTAGAAAATCATTGAAAGCAAAGCAATCTTATGTCTTAACCTAAAATTATTTTTATAAAAGAACAGTTTAAACAAAAAACCCCAATTAAAACATACACTTTTATTAAATACAAGCAGTCCTCGTCCGTTCCGACTTTCATCTGTCCCCTAGTTACAAACGGATACTTACGGGGAATGCTGACCCTTGTGGTTCCATATTCCACAGCAAATAGTAGCTGTGGAACGACAAGTTCCAGCATGCCACAACAACATATGAGGTGAAAATGAGGTGAAATCTTCTTAACAGGGGCACAGACAGCAAAACAAATGTAATAACCCTTCTCTGCACTATCTGAAACCAAAAAAACCTTTTGTGCTGGAGTTACATTTAATAAATATACCTGTTCCGACTTACATACAAATTCAACTTAAGAACAAACCTACAGTCCCTATCCCGTTCGTAACCCGGGGACTGCCTGTATACATAAAACTATAAAGTACAAGTACATACAGTACATAATGTTATGTATATTTAATAAAAGTGTATGTTTTAATTGGGTTTTTTTGTTTAAACTGTTCTTTTGTAACACCCTTATTGTGGATATCATATGGTCAGTGATAAGTCTTTAAAATTCTTTTATACAGCTTTTTCCTTGTTACTTCATTATACATTGTTACATTATTCTATAACTCTTCCTATTTCTCTCGCTTACACCATTCCTAATTTTTTATCATGGATCTCTGCCTATGTTAAAATATTAAACAATTACTTAATAATTACAACTACATTATACAGGAGATCTCTAAAATTAATTTGCTTAGATTGATCCAGGAAGATCATATACAATAATGGTTTGATAGGGTCTTAACAGTATCTTGGTGATCAAATAAATCACCTGGAACAGATGATTATGTTCACATCTGTGTCGTGGCTTCAGTTTATAATGGAAGCTATAGGGATCTGCTTGATCCGTCACACACAACGAAGATAAGGGGCACCCAACATGTCCTATTACCTGTAATAAGATCCATTGGGTTTCATTGAGGTGCCTGTCTCTGGATGGAAAAAAATCTACAAAATATGCTGCAGGCTCCTAATGTAGCCTCTGAAACAGCTGTTTTATTTTAAGCCTACCTTCAGTGAAAATGAAAGCTTCACAGTTATCTTATATTCCCTAGTGGCAGAGCTTTAAGGGGGTTATCCGGGAGTTTATAGATATCATAGAACACTATAAACGGCATTTATATTGAAAATTAAACATATTCCACTATTTTCATGTGTTTCTTTTCTTTTGCCTCCTTATTCATCTATCTTAAGATTTGCTTTTTGCAGTGAAACTTCCTGCTTGTGGGAGTGTCGGTAGTTCTCCAGCATATCTTTCCTACAACTCCCAGACTGCAGTGCAATCTATGACTTTCCTCCAGTTATCGCTGCCAGACATTGTTCTGACATAAGTGTGTAATCCCCCCAGCTCTGTACTTGCTGTCATGTTATTAATAATAGTTAGGACTCATGAGTCACTGTGTAAACTGTACAGATATGTAGTCCTCATTTTCATGACAGACGTACACAACCCCCAGCTCTGAACTGCTGTCCTCTGCTCCCATTACTGCAAGTAAAACTCAAATATAAACAAACCTTCCCCCCTCCCCTGTAATTACTGCAATATAATTACTTCTATTCACTTGCAAACTACAAACTGGAAAGTGTGAATGCAACCAGATCATTCTCTGCTCAGGTCACACGCATTACAGGGAAGTGTTTCTCAGCTGAGCCTGGCTTCAAAGCACATCCACTGAGTGATGACAAAATGTTCACTAAGGCCATGTGATCAATGAATGTCAGGTGGTTTGCAGAGGATAGAGGGAGCAGACAACCAGGCACTTTTTATTTTTTTATTTAAGTGTGAATTACAATGTTTAATATAGTACAGTTGTGAGCCTATAACAAATAAAAAGAGCCCCTTTAAGCATTAAAACATAGCAATTTATGTGACAAACCTCTCTTTTTCTCCTGATTCACCAGCTGGAAGTTATTATTGTCTTAAACCTGTCAAGATCACTATCTTTACGAGTCTTATAGCTCACATTATATTTGCCACCCTTCCCCTGGTAATAGATTATGTAGGCAAATCCCATCCTATGCATAGAGCATCTGCCTACATCAGTGCCAAGGCTGCTGTAATCACAGGACTTATTAACTAGCAACACACTGTGCAATGTCCTTGTTTTGGGTAGGATATTCAAGTTATTTGAGCTTTATCCATGCCTCACGTACAGTTTCTCTCTGAGATTGAAAGGGATAAAATAAAGTGTCCTGCAAACTTTTTCCATTGAAAAGATAAGAGTGTGCAGCATGCATGTATATTGGCTTACCAGCTATTAAATTGTTGGCTCTAGATTGGGAACTTGAATTTACACACCAAGGTAGATTTCCAAAGAGACTGAATATTGGTTCACTGGAAATATGCATTAAAAATGCAGTTACGGCATGATGCCCTTAAGATGCTATGGAGCGAGCTCATTCGGTGAGCCTGCTCCATATGCAGCAGATGACGGCTGTTAAAAATTTGGTATCTCCAAAGAAATACTGACCTACAGAATACAGATAGCATGTCATTTATACAGAATAGTGAACTTCATAAAAATGAAACCCCCCACAGAAATAGCACAATTGCTTTTTTTCATATTCCAATCCAATATAAAGTACTAGGGGTTTCCTAGTACTTTATATGGTATAGTCAGTGGTGTCATTAAAACGTACATCTTTTTCCGTGAAAAGACAAGGCTTTATACAGCTTTGGTGAAATAAAATGATACAAAAATTTGTGGTTAAATAAATACACCACTGTGTAGTCTTACGGAATCATTGGCAAAAGGTTTTCTTTTAATCATTCACATCTGAAATGTTAAAAATGCAGTGTTTTAGTAAATCTGAAGAAGGAGCTTACTGATATATGTACATTTTTCTGTTCTGTAGCTCCAGCCATATTTGCAGGCATGGTACTAGAAAGTGTAGCCATATTCATTGCTGACTTTGAATTAGTTTCTTTGCAAGTGAACATAAACTACAGTATCACTTTTTTAATTGAACATATTGATAAAATAAAAGTTAATATTTTTTTCTGGCTGTTTCTCTAAAGAGAGAGGGTGGGAGATGGAACGGTGCAGTCCCATGTAAAACTGAACTATTCTGCGCGGTTATATGTAAAACAGAACTGGACTGTGCAGTCTCATGTAAAACACAAATGGACTTGGCAGTCCTATGCAAAACATAACTGGACTGCGCAGTCCCATGTAGTGAGTGACAACTGTTTTGTGAGACAGCTGCACAGTCCCATGTAAAACTCAACTATTCTCTGCGGTTCCATGTAAAACACAACTGTACTGCGCAGTCCTATGTAGAACAAAACTGTACTGCGAGAGAGGGAATGTGAAGATCACATGTAAAACACAAACACAGGAGGCCTATAGTTTTGTAGCACAGCCATTTCACTATTCTGTGCACTCCCATGTAAAATACTTATCTGTAGAGAGGTCAGTGGTGTGATAATTGGTAGTATATAGCACTATTTATCTATCAGGAGGTAGAGGAGCGATGTTCTGCACAGGTCAGAGATGTAATCTGCAGCACATAGCGCTATGTATCTATCAGGAGCTAGAGGAGCAATGTTCTGCAGATCTGTAGAGAGGTCAGTAGGATATATCACTATGTGTGTCAAGATCTGTAGAGGTCAGAGGTGTAATAATCTGCAGGATATATCACTATGTGTGTGTGTGAGAAAGAGAGAGAGAAAAAAATCACCCAGCACATAGCCTTAGTCTCGGACAGCTGAGAACCTTTCCCTTCCCCTAGCTCACACAGAATGAATCATCAGAAGCGTGCACACAGTGTGGGGTTGTGTCTGCAGAGAGTGAAGATACTCCCTGCAGGGAGGAGAAACACGCCCCTCCATTTCACAATCTCTGCTTGGCAACCAGCAGAAAATGTTGTGACGAGACAACCCTTTAATTCATTGGCAATTTTTTATTTTTTTTTACATTACTGGTCATACTGGTCAAAAAGATGACATTAAAATTGCATTAAATGAATACCCCATGTCTCAAAGAGTAAAGCAGAAATGTACCTGTCCATGAACTGGTTACTTACAGTAGCAGGAGAAAGATCTAAAGAACCTCTCTTCATTCCTTTGTTTGGTTATACATAAACATGTAGTGTTGTAAAACAACCAAATTAGGACTTTGCGTCAAGTTTTAACATTTTACAGTCCCCTTTGTATATTATAACCTCCCTTGGTGAAGTTGCCCAGAAGGCATCTCACTTATAATATTCTTCCTTATGTCCCCATATTTCTTTACATTGAGTCTAGGATTTCTGGTCTCTAGCAAATCTGAATCTACATGATCTTTGAAATGAAGTCTATGACAAAAATAAAGTTTATAACAGTAGGATTTTTGGGGTGACGGCCTTAAATTTGGTACACATTTGTCAGTCGTGCACGCTTCAAAGTTGCCTCAGCACATTTCCGTGGAAAATATGTTACACCCAGACATGGTAGAGTAACATGTCTAGCAAGGAATAATATGACTTTTTATATCTTAAAGAGCTTTAAATCTTGTAAGTCTAAAACATCACTGTAACATTGTGAAACATACAAAGTATTGTGCCCATTTTACAGTAATTGAAGACCATGAAATATAATTGTAAGCTCTAGTTAAAAAAAAATAGAATACCACTCTTGCCCTAAGGTAGATTGGCTTTGTGCTTGCAACTTCAAAGACCACACGCAGTGTTGGTAGCTGTGCCCAATTGTGTGGTATATTTTAATGTGGTTTTATAATTCATAATCATAGAATTAATATAAAAAACCAGTAAAATATAAAAAATGCAGTATAACATAAGACAACATATAGATTACAGATCACCATTTAAATGGCCAGTGCATATCAACAAGGCCCTGCATTAATTAATACTGCAAGTGGACATAAAATACATTGTTTAATATCTTGTAGGAAATTGCCTCTTTCTCCATTTATCAACAATTTTTTCTCCTCTGTGGCCACTATCTTTGTTGCATTAACTAGACCAATACTTCTCAAACTGTAAGATGGATGTCACTGGTGAGGCACAGATGTGGAGGCAGTTTTTTTTTACTAGAAGTGGTCATATGCAGGTTTGCTGCTGCACAGGCCTTTACATGGTTGGAGCCACATACAGTGGGAAAAAAAAGTATTTAGTCAGCCACCAATTGTGCAAGTTCTCCCACTTAAAAAGACGAGAGGCCTGTAATTGACATCATAGCTAGACCACAACTATGAGCGACAAAATGAGAAAACAAATCCCGAAAATCACATTGTCTGATTTGGAAAGAATTTATTTACTAATTATGGTGGAAAATAAGTATTTGGTCACCTACAAACAAGCTAGATTTCTGGCTCTCACAGACCTGTAACTTCTTTAAGAGGCTCCTCTGTCCTCCACTCATTACCTGTAGTAATGGCTACTGTTTGAACTTATCAGTATAAAAGACACCTGTCCACAACCTGAAACAGTCACACTCCAAACTCCACTATGGTTAAGACCAAAGAGCTGTCGTAGGACACCAGAAACAAAATTGTAGCCCTGCACCAGGCTGGGAAGACTGAATGTGCAATAGGCAAGCAGCTTGGTGTGAAGAAATCAACTGTGGGAGCAATAATTAGAAAATGGAAGACATACAAGACCACTGATAATCTCTCTCGATCTGGGGCTCCATGCACGATCTCACCCCGTGAGTTCAAAATGATCACAAGAACGGTGAGCAAAAATCCCAGAACCACATGGGAGGACCTAGTGAATGACCTGCAGAGAGCTGGGACCATCGTAACAAAGAGCTACCATCAGTAACACACTACACCACCAGGGACACAGTGTCCCCCTGCTTAAGCCAGTACATGTTCCCGTCCATCTGAAGTCTGCTAGAGAGCATTTAGATGATCCAAAAGAGTACTGGGAGAATGTCATATGGTCAGATGAAACCAAAGTAGAACTGTTTGGTAGAAACACAATTCGTCGTGTTTGGAAGAGAGAGAATGCTGAGTTGCATCCAAAGAACACCATACCTACTTTGAGCATGGAGGTGGCAACATCATGCTTTAGGGCTGTTTCTCTACAGAGGGACCAGTATGACTGATTCGTATACATGAAAGAATGAATGGGGCCATGTATCGTGAGATTTTGAGTGCAAACCTCCTTCCATCAGCAAGGGCACTGAACATGAAACGTGGCTAGATCTTTCAACATGAAAATGATTTCAAGCACACTGCCAGGGCAACGGAGGCGTGGCTTCATCATAAGAAGCATTTCAAGGGCCTAGCCAGTCTCCAGATCTCAACCCCATAAAAAACGTTTGGAGGGAGTTGAAAGTCCGTGTTGCCCAGTGACAGCCCCCAAACATCACTGCTCTAGAGGAGATCTGCATGGAGATAAGGCCAACATACCAGCAACAGTGTGGGCCAATTTGTGAAGACTTGCAGAAAACGTTTGACCTCTGTCATTACCAACAAAGGATATATACCAAAGTATTGAGATGAACGTTTGTTTTTGACCAAATACTTATTTTCCACCATAATTTGCAAATAAATTCTCTCCAAATCAGGCAATGTGATTTTCTGGATTTGTTTTCTCATTTCGTGTCTCTCTCTACCTATGATGTCAATTAAAGGCCTCTCACATCTTTTTATGTGGGAGACCTTGCCCAATTGGTGGCTGACTAAATACTTTTTTCCCCACTGTATAAACTCCTTTTTTGATTATTTTAAAGTGTATCTCCAATTATAGAACAACTTTCCATAAGCTAACAGCACAACAAGCAAAAAAGAAACTTTGTAATATATTAGAGAAAAATTCTTCCCTGTACTTTTACCAGCCTCCTTTTCTGCCCCATCCTTCTTTCTTATCTGTCCATTCAGTCATAAGTCACTAACAGAATCCTTCTTGCAGAGGAAATGAGGTTCCTGCTTCATTGAGTTCTCAGGATACAGCTGCCCATAGAGGTATATTAACAGGGGAGGGATGGAGAGTGAACACAAGCGACTCCCACAGAAGCAGCAGCATGGAATACATTAGGCAGCAGTAAGGTGCAGTGTAACTGTAAACCCAGCACTAAGGCAATATAAAATGTTATAAATAGCCAGCACCATCCTTGTGTATGTCTCTGCCTCTCCTCCTCCTACACCCCTCTCCAAAGACTCTTTTGGGCAGCCGTGACCAGAGCTCTCAGTGAAGATGAACATCTTTTTTGCAAGATGTATTCGCTTAGTGGTTATGACTAAATAAATAGATTAGAAAGCTAAAGGAGGGAGAAAAGGAGGCTGACAAAGAGAGAAATTTTTTCTAATGAGTTATATTACAAAGTTTCTTATTTTTGCTTCTAATATTGATTTATGGAAATTTAGCTTATAATTGTAGGTATGCTTAAAGGGGATTTGCCGAGAGATAGACTCTTACCCCTCTCTTGTTAGCACAGGCAGAATGTCAACAAATCACGCTGAGTCATGAAGCTGCAGGGGAGAGAGGGAGGGGGAGTGAGGAGTGAGGAATCCAAGGGAGCATCTCAAAACTTAAGTGAAATAATAAACAGTACAACAGTGGATTCACAATACAGCAGACACAGGCTCATACACTGCACTGTCAGGAGCCTTATCTGCTAAGATGCTAATGTAATGTAAACAAATCACGGAGCTGAAAGAGAGAGAGACACACACAGCGGAGAGCACAGAGCTGCATAAGGGTTCTTGTGACATGTACACTGAAATAAAAAGACTATAACTTGTGGATTCTATATACAAAAGAGAACACCTATTCTACACAGCAGCTTGAAAGCTTCTTTATGTTCCCTGTCATCAGATAAAGCAGGTATCTAATCACTCTACAACTAGTTTATTCTGTATACAAAAGAAAACATATTGCTACCGGTGCCTTAAAAACTTCTACAGCTCAGTCTCATCAGATAAAAAGCTCTCTCTGCACAAGCCCGTCCAGCTCTTATCAGGCCGTATCTAATAGACTCTTTGAAGTAGCCAAGGGCAGGTAAGGCAGCCTGTAGCTCTCTCAGACTGCAATTTTTGTAATCACATATATTTAGAAAAGTGATTAAAAACCCATTTTGGAGGATCCCACGTCAACATTACATCGTGGCAAAACCCCTTTAATTGTTACAAAGAGACAAATGATAGAGAAATATTTTTTTAATTTTAAATGAGACTCGGGCATCAAAAAAGGCTTGAAAGCCCTAAACTAGACAACTAGAGTCTGTTGTTCTGTTTGACTTTATAGGATATGACGATGGGTTGTGACATCCTGTAATGGCAAGTTATGTTGTAGTCTGGTTTATTGTACTCTTCTTTCCCATTGTGCAAGTTTAATGGCTTTTAGATTCCCCAGAGAACTCACATTGTGATTTTTTGTGAGTTTTGTAGCTTTTGGTTCAGGTTCATTTCCAGGTTTTGACAGTATATTTTATGGTAATGTTTGAAATAAAGGAGATGCTATTTATATTATAATTTGAAAGTGAAACACACTTTAAATAGTTTATATTTAACAATTCTGTAGAAATATATCATTTTCAGGTATAAGATGTTAAAGGAACCTTCTGAGGCTAGAGTTTCCATTTGGTAATGATATGGGGATAGTACTATAGAGATTATTTTAAACTTCCTTAATGGTTTGTCCACTGGAGTTGCAAGTACATTTTAGTGAGATCTCCCATCCGTTTTGTCTCTTGACTTTTGTACAGATTTTGTTAATGTTATACTATAAACCCTTAAAATAAAAAGCAAAAATAGGAAAAAGTGATATTGAGTGAGGGAAATACATCTGTATTCAAACTGCATTCAGGTATTGTCAGACTGGGGTGCCTGGGGCCTACCAGTGGAGTTGATTCTTAGGGCCCATTGTACAGCTACTGTACGTGACTTGACTTTTGCACTCTGCCTCTTGCTTTCTACCTCTCTTTCTCTGCCTTTCTACCTGAAAAGTTGGTTACCATGCCAAGGGGCCCACCAGGTATTTTCCTGGCCCCCTATTTGTTCAGTCTAAGCCTGTGTTCATAGCTTTGTAGTTCAAGTGTATGCTCTGAGCATAAAGCCCCAATGTCTCCAGTGTAATACAAAATATACCAAGGCAGATGCTATTTTGGTATCCATGGGATGGTGGACTTCCATGTATTTTGGGCATCCATGTGCTACACACTAGCAACTGTGACCCAATCAGAATCCCGGTGCCCCTACCTCCTTCTGTATCCATGGATTGTTTCTTCCCTGAAAAGATGTTTGGCTGCTAGTGTTGCAGTGCCATGAGTAAGGGTATGTTCACATGGGCTAATTTTGCCAAAATTACGGTAATCCATAGTTCTCATAGAGGACTATGGATTACGCCTCCTCTCCCCGGGTGTTCAATACGATCGTATTGTACACGTGGGGAGATAAGTGATGACAGTAATGACAGTAATGAAAGTCTACGGGGCCGGCGGGCTGCTGTCCCCCCCCCACCACCCCGCCCGCATCGCGGGAGTATGCGCTGATCAGCGAGACTCCCGAACACCCGGCGTAATTGCGGGGCGTACTGCACACCACACAATTACGCCGTGTGAACATACCCTAAGGGTCATGTTACCCAAAAAGCGTTGGTTTGTTAAAGAGAACCTGTCACATAATTTTTGCCCCCCCCTGGCTGAGGGCAGTACAAGCCAGTGACAGACCTGCTGTTTCCAGCGCTGTGCCCCTTATCCTGTAAGATGCTGTAGTTTTCGTGTATTTAATGCTCAAATCTGCAGTTTTCAGCCAGAAAAGAGTCATTCGAAGAGTCATTCAAAGAGTCAGTTTTTTCAAACCCCGCCCATCTGAGGTTAGCCCCGCCCACCTCAACTGATAAACCTATTACTTTGAATAGGTAGAAACATGTGAATAACTGTCAGTGGGCGGGGCTAGCCTTTGTGGGTGGAGCTAACACCTGCTCATGAATAAGATTTGAGGGGTAAATGCTCTAAAACTGCTGCATCTTACAGAATAAGAGACACAGCGCTGGGAACAGCAGGTCTGACACTAACTTGTGCTGCCCTCAGCAAGGGGGGGAATAACCTATGTGACAGGTTCCCTTTAAGCTTGCAACAATAGCCTACAGTGGATGTCTCTCGTTTTGTGTACGGTGTGTACCGATTTTTTAATGGAGTGATAAAGACAAGTGGATTGTTTTAAACATTCCCTGACTGCAATTGCCTTTGGATTGAAGGCGCTGGCTCATAGGATTACTTTTTGCAGTCCCAGGGATCCGCACTCCGAGCCATTTCACTTATTGTTCTCTTGTCTGTTTGTCTAAAACCTTAAAACGAAACATCACACTGACTGCCCATCTCCACAGTTATGAATTTGAAGCTAGAAAAAAAGTCTGTTTTGTAACCATTGTTCTATTTACTCCTGATTATTTCTTTTTGCTTAAAGGGATTTTCTCACCACGTTGATTAGCTGTAAACATGTAGACAAAGGTGAATAAAGATTATTACCAAATACATTGCTGCTCTGATTTTGCTTCCTTTTAAATCTAAAGCAGTTCTTATCTCCTGCTTATTTACACAAAGTCTTCTAGATTACTAACAACTTCTCTGTGCAGGGGATAAGAGAGATTTTATCTGCTCTGAGTGCATATAAGTTTCTCTGGTTACTGTCCTGCTCTCCCTTCCTGATTAGACAGAGAGCATGGAGTGACATCACCAGGACTACCAGCATCTTGAGAACAGAGCATGTTATCTCTAACCAATAAAGGAGCTTCATTACTTTTGATTGTTTACTTTGCACCCTGTAGCTTTCCGCACTATAGATCACATCTCCTGCAGTCATGTTATTGGGAATACAGAGTTGATATGCTAATCACTGCTATAGAACCAACCACAGCCTACCCAGAAAATGTGAGGTAGTGTTAATTATAAGCTGCATGTGGCTCTGTGAAGCACCATGGTGAGACAAACCCTTTAAGATTATTATTTTTTTTTAAAATATAGATAGTGACAAGCAAAATAAAAAATAAAAAAACACCAAATTCTTGAACACATGTTCAGCATAAAACACATTTGGAACAATGGGTCATTTTCTGATGACACAAAAAAAAAAATTGTATTTTTGTTATTACATTAAATTTGTGGCTTCTGTAGAATCCAAACTCTGACTTGTTGGATCGAGTCACTGCTCGCTATATACAAAGGTCCTTGTGAAACTGAAATGTTTTTCAGTTGCTGCAAAAAAAAAAAAAATGTGTTGCTTCGAATGAATTTGCACTTTGAGAAGGGCCATGTTTTTCCACAACAAATTACAGAAAAGATCTGTTTATGAGTTGTTCCCGTTAATTAGAATATTCATTTGGATGTGGCCGCTGCAGTCCGAGGGGTCAGCTAGTCAGGAACTAGAGCAGTGAATCAGTGCATCTTTGTCTACTATAACTCTATGAATCATCCATTTATTTAGGGGCTCATTTATGTCCTCTCATTAGAAAACAGATCCGTTAAAAGGCTTCTGCCCAACTCTGCAGAACCCACCTGTTGTAGAGCTTTGGATACATTGTGGCACAGGGTCTAAGAATTTCTGTGTGCATCCTCAGTGATACAACATTGGTCTTCTCTATTTCCTAGTGCTGGTGATACAATGTTGTGCTCCAGCTGGTATTGTGAATGGCTGGCCACCTGATAGTTAGAATTCCCCAGGCATTGTTGCATGCATTGCAGAAAGAGGTCACTTTGGTGCATCGGAATACTTCCACATGTTTCTGGTTTATAGCAAGTTGTTAAAGCCTGGGCTCTATAGTCAGCTAACTTCTTGCTTGTTAGGGTGAGATTAGAAGTGTGTGGGAAGACTGCTTTAGGCTTCTGATTGTGGAAATGTAGTTCTTTTTACACAGCACAAGTTGTATTTTTTATTTTTTTTAAATATGTTGTCTTTTAATTGTAATTGTAGTTTTCCAGCTGATATTTTATAAGAAGGGTAAGTGAACAGTACTGAATGAGATGCATTAATTGTAACTGGCACAGTTTTATTTTGACTTTTTCAGCACATATTCAGCAGCTCGGTTTTTTTAAGCTGAGCAACCCCTTTAATGAGAAACCCCATCAGGCACACAAAATAATTGCAACCATCACTTAACATAGTCCATGTATAAAAGTGTTTTGCTATTTACCCCAATGCAACGTTAATCTTGCTCCTTATAAGAGAACAAACGGCTATCATTCTGCCATAATCATAATAATCTTTTTTTATATAGCACCAGCACATTACAATGTAGAGAGAACTGGTGCAGCACATACAAAGTCTTTGAGGCGACCATGGGAGGTTTGGAGGATCATCGAAGATTATCAACAGAGTGCAGACACCAGGTAGTATAGACCAAGATGAAGGTGGAGATGTAGGGGGGTGCAGCACTGTATAGAGCTTTATGGGTGTGAGAGATTAGTTTACGCTGTATTCTGAATGGGCAACCAGTGCAGTGACTGACACAGGGTAGATGAAAATCTGGTTACTTGAAATGAATTGCTCTCACTAATATTCCCAAACTTATGCAGAAGAAACGTCTATCAAATCGGTTTAATAAATAATCACCTCTAAAGCATTTGAATGGTGTGCTGGGAATTACTCGTGTTGACACAGGGTAGAGGCATCAGTATAGCAGCTGAAAAGAAAGATGAGCCTGGCTGCTGTATTCAGGACAGATTGAAGAGGGGAAAGTTTGCAGAGAGGGAGACCGATAAACAAGGAGTTACAGTAGTCAATATTGATTGTAAAAATGAATGTTTGCAGCTAGTTTTAAAAATCTGTCCTTGTTCAACACTTGTTTGATCGAACTTAAAAAAAAAAAAAATTAAGGTTTGAAGTTAAGAATAGGATTAGAGATAGGGTCAGAGCTTTTAGAAAATCTTCTCAAACCACATGCTTGTTATCCAGCTTGTATTAAAACTGGGTACTTTATTCGGTGGCATTCATAAAACAAAGTAGAAAGTGCCAATGAGTGCCATTTGTGTTTTATGAATACCACTGAATAAAGTACCCGGTTTTAATACATGCTGAATATACGGTTTGAAAAGATTATCTGAGGCCACAGAGCTGACGGTGATCCATGCATCAGTGGATTACTTCCAGATGCCCAAGGAAAGACCGCCCTCACTTTATCCCCATTTGCTATACCATTAATATTGTACGGAACAATTTCATGATCATCAAATCATCATGTATGTTTATTAAAACTGGACAATAAAGAGAGCAGTCATGAACAGAATATTAAGTTATTTGCATATGTGTAGCCACTAAATTTCCCAAGCACACAAGGGCAACCTCTCCCTAAGAACTTGTCCCCACGGCAGGGTTTTCATTCGGTTTTACAGACAGTTTTCGGATTTGATAACAGTCTTTAAACTGACTGTCAACCTTTTACATTGATTTATATAGAAAATCAGTGTAGCAGTCCCCACCTCATGGATTTTCCGCTGGACGGTTTTTGACACCACTGATGTTCCTAAAAACTTAGAACATGTTCATTCTTCCGCCCGGTTTTCAGAGAGAACATGAACATGTGGGTGTGAAGGGAGACGGCTTGAATCCAAAAAAAAGACAGACAAAAGCTGTTCCCCTGTGTGCCAAAAAAGACAAGGGGCGACATGTTCCAACTTGCCAACGCCAGTTTTTTGTTCTATTTTGCGGCAAACCCACTTTTTACGCCATATTCTTATTTTAAATGAACTGTCGTACACCAAAACTAGGCGCATTATACGCAGGGTACGACACTTTGTAATGCGCCTAAACATGGTGCACTGTGCGCCCCTATCGCGAAATGTGCCTATTGAGGTGCCTTAAATATGTTATAAGCCCCCATCAGGCAATGAGCCTTCGATGGACGCATACCATATACTACCAATGATATACTATCTGGCACGAGTTGAGCAATGCACCCTTTTTTGATACGATGCGCCCTTTTTGGATACAATGCCCCCTTTTTTGATGCAATGCGCCCTTTTTTGCTACGATGTGCCATTTTAGGCTCATTAAGTAATCTATGTAAGGTATACTTGACGCCAATTTTTAGAAAGTATCGGACTTTCAGGCGCACTTTACACTGATTTAATGCACCTAAAACTGGCATAGATACGACACTTTTCGGGCATGTCGCCCAAGGTATTTTGTCTTTGCCGTGTGAACGCAGCCTAAAATGTCAGAAAGGTTTTTAATTTTGCCAAAGTTTCATCATTACATTTTTGAATTTGTAAACACTTTAGAGGACAACAAGACTACAAGAAAATCAAAGAATGTTGGTGGCCAACACACGTTCCATTTTTGATTAGCAAAGAATGTTTTATTAGTTTTTTTGGGGGGCATGTATTCCTCGATGATCTCGACACATAGAAAAAATTCATGTCATGGAGCAGTATATTTGACCTGCTGGACTCCATAGATGCTCAATTGAGTTTTAGTCTACAAACAAGTTAACTAGCAGTAAAGCATGCACAATCTGTAAGCTCATCGTAAACAGTCTATGTTTAAAGTAATCCAGCTCAGAGGTCCTTCTTGGGTAAACCATACAGCTGGAAAATGTCTCTTTAGTGACATTTACTTGACAAATACTGGAGCTGGGAACAAGACGGCTGCATGCAAATATGTGTGAGGGGCGGAGGTCAAACTTTAGGGTGTCTGATTTACAATTTGTACTTGAAAATGAAGTAAGAACATTATTCTACTTGGAATATTTATTATTCTGTCATTTTTCAACCATGTCCAAAAGACTGAGTATTCCTGCTGATTATTGCCTGAGTGAACTCTTCATCATATACCAATCATCTTTTCTGCTTTCACCATTATTTCCTTGTGCAAATGAACTTGGATATATGAAAATGCAACAATTTTATCTCCTAAAAATATAAATATCCATTGCTCTACTAACCAGTAGGCATGCTAGTCAAGGATAATTCTCATGGGCTTTTGATGATTAACGGTGCTTTCACATGGAGCGTTTTTTGGTGTGTTTTTTGATGCGTTTTTTGTGCAGAAATGTACAGCATTAATTGCTGTGCCTTTCTGCACAAAAACGCATCCAAAAATGCACCAAAAATGCTCCATGTGAAACCACCTTAAAGGAGTTCTCCACTTTTTTTTTCTATTATTATCACACTAATGACATTGAAAAAAAAAAAAAAAAACTTATACATACCTATCCCCTCACCTTGTATCCAGCACTGTGCTGTCCTCACTACTGCCTTACATCACCGTTCAAAAGAAGCAAGAAGTAAATCAGGAAACCAGCGGAGAGTGAGGATGGTGCAGCGCTGGATCCAAGGTGAGGTGAGAGGTGAGCATATTTTTTTATTTTTTTATTTTAAAAGGGCATGCTAGTAATACTTAAGCTATGCTCATAAGAAAAAAAGAAATAGATTGAAGTTACAACCCCCTTAAAGAAGAACTCATTATAAACTAAACCACGCTGTTAAAAAATAGAAAAAAAGTTATACTTATCTACCTACACTGCTGCCGCTCTGAAGCTCTCCGTGATCTGTTCCTCTGCAATTCTGGGTTCTCGTCCTGACACACAGCAGGTACTCATGCTCTATTGCAAGTTAATGGTGTGTAAGCACCGTCGGTTTATTGGGGAGAGAACCCAGAAATGCAGAACAGTGGATCCTGGGCCCCCTCGGAGCGGCGGTAGCATGGGACTGAAAGGTAAGTATAACTTTATTCCGCAGCATAGCCCCATTTAAAATGAATTTTCCAATACTGGACAACACCTTTAAAGGAAACTTGTCAGTTGTGTCCCTCTGCTCAAGCCATAGGCTACATGTTTGTGGCCAAGTGTGTTGCACTCAGGAATACTACAGTGTTTCAGAGAAGAAAAAAAGTTTACTTACAGATCTGTCGGTTAAGCTGAATGGAACCATGGACTACATAAAATAGTCTTCTTTAAGATAGTAATGCTACGTCGTTTCAGAAAAGACACTTAGCTAAGAAACGTAGCTGGCCACTGGGAGAAGCACTCCTGCCCAAGCAGAGAAGTCCAATGGGCCTCTTTTTCCTGTGCCTGGCTAAATTTCATATTGGGTCTACTCTGATACGACATAGCGTTAGGGTATGTTCACATGGCTTTTTTTAGGCTGTTTTTGGGCGGATTACACGCGGTAAATTAATAGTAAAACACCTCCTATTGATTTCAATGTAAAATCAGCGTTGTACTTCACCGTGTGAATGTAGCTTTACTGTGTTATATAAGCCTGTGGCTGTCTGTTTAATGTAACCTGTGGTTTGGGAGCCATGATAAAGCGGACAGGCTTCCTATAAAGTAAAACCAGAGGTACATGTTACATTTTTAGTAAAATGAAGCTACTATGGTAATGAGGCTATGATTTCTTTCCCTCTTATGCTGCACTTATAGCTTTGTGATTAATAATTTAGATACATATCTTTTCTTTCACTTTTTTTCTCCTTCTTTCCTGTTTTTTTTCTTTCTTTCCTGTATTGCTTGTCTTAATCATCCTTCAGCCTTGTTATTTAAATTGATATTTTTAATGAGTGTGTCCTTCTTTCCTTGTGAGTGAGTGCACTCTGAATCATCACCAACATTCTTTCATATGCGCAAGTGTTTCATGCTAACTAAAAAGAATTCATTATGTTAAGAAAGATCAGAGTTACATAACACCAGGAGGAAACAGACTTAATGAAAAGCAGAGATTCCCGAAATTGCTCCTGGTACATAAGACACTTGTACAGGGATATCTGATGTGAAATGGTTTACTTCAGATGCAGTATTAAAGGGGTTTTGCCAAGAAGTGAGTTCCTTACCTACCAGGCTGATACTCCTCTCTTGAGGCTTGAAAAAGGGGCGTTGTGTTTCTGTGTTTAAAAAAAACAAGTACTTCCTCTGTGATGTAATTGTACCTCCCATGCACGCTCCTGATGCTCAGTCTCTGTAGTTGAGCAAACATGTTTGGCTAATCCACAGAGGGTAACTGTATTGTGCACAAGCTCTAGGGGTTTTGTTTCCCTCTCTTATCTGCTCAGGAGAGAAGATAAGCTCCGAGCAGGCAGCAATCTTTCATTTGTCACAAACTGATGCAGGGGGGAGGCAGTGTGCCAGAGAGCGTCCTCATGTTTATTCAGATACTTACATCACAACCAGTGGATTCTCTATGCAGCAGACACAGGATCTTTTCTCCCCAGTCCCTTCAAAGCTCGTTCATGTGCCCTGCCATCAGATAAGAAGTGCAAACAAGAAGTGGCCAGATCAACTCCTGTCTGCTCCTGGTTGTATCTAATGTAAACAGTCAGGAAACTAAGGGCATGTAAGGAAGGCTGTAGCTCTCACAGGCTTCACTTTTGTTTAATGACATATATTTAGAAAAGTGATTAAATACCCATTTTGGAGGATCCCACATCAACATTAGATCGTGGCAAAACCCCCGTTAATTAAGTGGACATTAGCAATGATGGGTATGCTTACTCCTCTATCATATAACCCTATATATCACAGAGCTCATCTTCTCTCCTCTATCATATAACCCTATATATCACAGAGCTCAGCTTCTCCCCTCTACAGTATTATATATCCCTATATATCACAGAGCTCAGCTCCTCTCCTCTATCTATAACCCTTATATCACAGAGTCAGTTCTCTCCTCATCATATACCCTATATATCACAGAGCTCAGCTTCTCTCCTCTATCATATAACCTATATATCCAGAGCTTAGCTTCTCTCCTCTATTATATAACCATATATCGAGAGCTCAGCTTCTCTCCCTCTATCTTATAACCCTATATATCACGGAGCTTCAGCTCCTCTCCTCTATTTCTAACCTATATATCACAGAGCTCACTTCTCTCTATCATATAACCTATATATCAAGAGCTCAGCTTCTCTCCCTCTATCATATAAGCCTATTATCATAGACCCCAGCTTTCTCTATCATATAACCGTATATCAGAGCTCAGCTTCTCTCCTCTATCATATAACCCTTTTATATCACAGAGCTCAGCTTCTCTCCTCTATCATATAACCCTATATATCACAGACCTCAGCTTCTCTCCTCTATCATATAACCCTATATATCACAGAGCTCAGCTCCTCTCCTCTATTATCTAACCCTATATATCACAGAGCTCAGCTTCTCTCCCTCTATCATATAACCGTATATATTGATGTAATCTTGTGCAATGAATACCTCAAGGAGAGGAAAGAAAAAAGGGGGAGGGGGAGACAAAAAGGCGCACGCTAATAGTGTGGTATTATTAAAAATTTGTTAAAATCTCAAATTTATATTGCTCACCTGAGCCAGTTGTACTACGCAATGGTACAACTCATTAGTAGGTTTAATTCCACTGGTCCAGCTGCTGGCACTTTGGGACACTCTTTCTCCGCACCAGGAGATCCAAGGGTTAAATTTGTGAATACACAGACTATAAATAGCTGCTAAATTCAAAGGATTCCAGCGCTTGGACTTCGATGTAACTTCTCAGGTATAAACTGCACACTATACCTTAATTGCTCAAAATGGTATATTTATTGTGCAATACAAAATCCATAAAAATAATCTAAAAAATACCTGCTAAAAAAAATCAAAAATACTACTCAACGCGTTTCGCACGTTATCTAGCGTGCTTCCTCAGGACCGTATATATCACAGAGCTCAGCTCCTCTCCTCTATCATATAACCCTATATATTAAAGATCTCAGCTCCTCTCCTCTATCATATAACCTTATATATCACAGAGCTCAGCTTCTCTCCTCCATCATATAACCCTACATATCACAGAGCTCAGCTACTCTCAGCTTTCATATAACCCTATATATCACAGGGCTCAGCTTCTCTCCTCTATCATATAACCCTATATATCACAGAGCTCAGCTCCTCTCCTCTTCATTAACCCCATATATCACAGAGCTCAGTTCCTCTCCTCTATCATATAACCCTATATTCACAGAGGTAGCTCCTCTCTCTATCATTAACCCATATATCACAGAGCTCAGCTTCTCTCCTCTATCATATAACCCTATATCACAGAGCTCAGTTCTCTCCTTATCATATAACCTTTATCACAGAGCTCAGCTTCTCTCCTTCTATCATATAACCCTATATATCACAGAGCTCCTATCATATACCCTATATATCACAGAGCTCAGCTTCTCTCCTCTATCATATAACCCTATATATCACAGAGCTCAGTTCTCCTCCATATATAACCCTATTATCCAGAGCTCAGCTTCTCCCTCCATCATATAACCCTATATATCACAGAGCTCAGCTTCTTCCTCTATCATATAACCCTATATATCACAGAGCTCAGCTTCTCTCCCTCTATCATATAACCCTATATATCACAGAGCTCAGCTTCTCTCCTCATCATATAACCCTATATATCACAGAGCTCATTTTTCCTCTATCATATAACCTATAACACAGAGCTAGTTCTTCCCCTATCATATACCCTATATATCACAGAGCTCAGCTTCTCTCCTCCATCATATAACCCTATATATCACAGAGCTCAGCTTCTCTCCTCTATCTATAACCCTATATATCACAGAGCTCAGTCCTCTATATTAACCTAATATCACAAAAGCTCAGCTTTTCCTCTTCATATACCCTATATATCACAGAGCTCAGCTTCTCTCCTCTATCATATAACCCTATATATCACAGAGCTCAGCTTCTGTCCCTCTATCCCATTCTGCCCTCATATAGGGCAAAATAACTCATTTGACATGTTCCCTTTAAGTTGTTAAGTGACTATATTAAATCTCATGAATCTCTGCTAACCTTTCCACAGGTGAACTAGTGACAAATATACCCTTTAAAGAGAACCTGTCACATAGGTTATGCCCCCCTTGCTGAGGACAGCACAAGCTAGTGTCAGACCTGCTGTTTACAGCGCTGTGTCCCTTATTCTCTGAGATGCAGCATTTTTAGAGCATTTACCCCTCAAATCTTATTCATGAGCAGGTGTTAGCTCCACCCTCCAAAGGCTAGCCCCGCCCACTGACAGTTATTCACATGTTTCTACCTATTCAAAGTAATAGGTTTATCAGTTGATGAGGGCGGGGCTAGCCTCAGGTGGGCGGGGTTTGAAAAAAACTGACTCTTTATATCACGCTTTTCTGGCTGAAAACTGCAGATTTGAGCATTAAATACACAAAAACTACAGCATCTTACAGGATAAGGGGCACAGCGCTGGAAACAGCAGGTCTAACACTAGCTTGTTCTGCCCTCAGCAAGGGGGCATAATCTATGTGACAGGTTCTCTTTAAAGAAAGGTGTATTCTGCATTTCCTATTCTCTGTGTTGATCGGAGTAGTTTCTGATGCCTACTTGCAAGGATACGGTTATTAAACATGTTTGTTTTTCTTCATTATAGGCCCACATCTGGGCTCTGCATAATGCTTGATTCATTGCTCTGTAATGTGTATTGCATGTTTAAGGCTTTTATCACGGCTTGCAGCGCGGGCCGTCTGTGCAGGATGGCTCATTCCGTGCGGTAAACATTCTGCATCCAATACCACATGTGACACGGCCAAGCACTCGGCAATGTTTAAAGCTGGTGGGCCTCGTTCTGTTCAGATATCACCATTTTTCATACAGCGAACATGACTCAGTTCTGAAGATTTGCCCCCCCCCCCCCCTATATTCTAGGAAATCCAATTTAGGTCTGAAGCTGGACATCTGGAAGTCATCTGTACCTTTCTGGGAAAATCTGAGCATTTAAAAATAGTTAATTCAAGAAAACGTAGTCTGCGGTGCAGCTGGCTCAGTTCAGACCAGAGATGGTGCATAGACCTAATTTGTCTCGAGGAGCGCGCTGCCTCTGGTGCATTGACACAGCTTTACGTCAAGATGATAATCTTTCTTTGATAGTGGGATTAGTAGTTTGCTAGAAAAGGCTGGTAGCTATTAAATAGCTGTTGAGGCATGTAAGCTTGTCCTTCTGTACATCGGCTTTTAACTTAAACGTGTCACTCTGTTGTCATTAAAGTGGTTTTCTTAACACAATTATTAACTTTAAGCATGTAGGCAAAGATAAATAAAGACTGCTACCAAATACATTGCTGTGCTGATTTTGCGTTGTTTAGTAAATAGAGATTTTATCTACTGTGTGCTTATACAAGTTTCTCTTGGTTACCGACCATCTTTTTCTGCTCTCATTGCCGCAGTTTACTAAGTCCTTGCTGATTGTTACTTCCAGATCAGAAACTTGTTTGTTACTGTCAAGCTTGAACCCTCTAGAGCTCTGTAGCCTTGTGCACTACAGATTATAAACCTCCTGTACTCATGTCACTGTTACAGGATCAGTTAGGGAAAGCAGAGCTGATATGTCAATCACTGATATAGAACCACCCATAGCCTCACCAGGAAGTGCAACTCTGAAGCTGCCTGTGGCTCTGTGAAACAGCATGGTAAGAAAACCCCTTTTTAAATGCAATTTCCCCACCAGGACTGTATTATATGTATATTGGTAATTCTTTAATTTGCCCCTCGGACCAGAGCAGGGGAGAGGAGTGCATGCATGCCTATTTATAAATTCTATACACAGTGCTTTTTCGGTGCTTTTTTTTTTTCTTTGTTTTTTTTTGCAGAAATGCACAGCAGTCAATGCTGTACATTTCTGCAAAAAAAATTCTCTGTGTGAAAGAACCCTTTCAGTGTATGGATTGGGTGCTCCGGTGTTAATTAAGACTGCGCTACCACTGCGCGGGGGAAAGAGAAAAAATCTGTCCCACCCCTTTTAAAACCACTTTGAAACCGTGGTAAACCTGACCGTGACATCTAAACTATTCCGACTGGTCCCCCTGCGATGCGACTGTAGGTTGCCAACTTGTTGTCATGGCAACTTGGAACCCAATTAAGAGCTTCATGGATGTCATCTTAGTACAGGAGCTATATTAGGAAGCAATTCTGCAATTCAATTGTAATGCAGAATATTCTATAAGGGATCACACCCCCTAGTAAATAAGTACCCTAGAGGGAGAAAAGTAAACAAAAAAAAAGAAAGAAAATAAAGTTTTAAAAATATTAAGAAATACAAAAAATGTTAAAAGTTCATCATTGGTGTCTATAAAAGGCTGTTCTTTTAAAATATACTTAACAATGTCTATTCCTTATGGTGAACACAAAAAAAATATTATTCAACACCAAAATTGTGGTGTTTTCTTGAGCTATTTCTTGGGGGTTTTCTCCCCCAGAAAATCAGACCAAAAAATAATCAATAAGTTGCATATATTCCAAAGTGGTACTAATAGAAACTACACTTCAGCCCACAAAAAAATATTCCCTCATTCGGGTGCATAAAAAGTTCCATCCATTGAGAGTATCTAAATCTTGAGTGGTATCTAATTCATGTATCCAGCACTGCCAGGCATTAGTGTTACCCAAATGGAACCAATTACTTCATGTGTGGGACAAGTATCGCACCTCGTTTTATTCGGATTCTACTTTCTTGGGTCTTAGATCATTTTTGACTCGGGTTTATGTAATGCTCTACAAAAACCCTTTACACATTTTAAAAGTGGGGGCCAGATGTTCAGCATTGGTTGAACATAATGAAGCATCATTATCTGTGTTAAAAAACCTGATTACAGTTGCCCTGAGAATTTTAAAAAACTACTTTATGAAAATGTATCGTAGTGAAAAGATGTATTTTCCACTGAGTTTGAATATGTACCAAGAAAACTTTTCTTGCGGTTAGATTGTGTTTTTTTTTTTGTTAACGAATAAGATTGTTTGCACAGTTAGACATAGCATTTTTTTTTCATCCTATATGTAATGAAAGCACCAAGACATTTGACTTTTACGTTCTTAAGGCCAGGTAGCAGTATTTACCCCTTAGGGCGCGTTCACACGGCATAGGGCATTTGTCCTGTTTTGCGCCTGTCCCCACGGCCGCGGGGAGGACGGCTTTTCTCCGTGATGAGCGGAGAACAGCCCTCCCCCCTCCCATTGAGAAGCACATTTGTCCGGAAATGGACGGGAGGTGCTTGCTAATGTTTTTCCGCAACCCCCGCCGGCAAAACCGCCCGGGGAGAAATTCCCTGCGTGGGGACTGCTGCACGGGTTTTTCATAAAAGACCTTGTGTCTTTTTTGGCGGTTTTCGGCGATCTGAAAAACCGCAAAAGGCTGAAAAAAAAACCGTCGGGAAAACCGTGCGGGGGGAAAGCCCTTAGTGTAGGATTGTGAAAAAGGTTAAAGGGGTTGTACCACTACAGAAATTAAACCCCATAATATTATTGCCAAATAGCAAAAAAAATTTTCAAAAAAATGGTGTTTTTCAGCCCCCTACCTAATGCTGGTTGGTAAAATTATATCCGTTGCTGCTAGTTACGGCTATATGATGCTTTTTCTCCTATCTGGTCGAGCATGCCCAGTTCGTACTACTGAGAGGCCCTACACGATACCTGTTTCCCAAAAAAAAAGACGGTTTTATTAATTTTTGCTCCCAAAAATGGTAGTTTATTTTCGGGGGTCTTTTTTATCTGAATAAATGATGCATGTATATAGTGTGTGTGTATATATATCTCTTAAAGTTGAGTAAAACCTTGATTATGTATGTAAAGGACATTTTTGGCAGCTGCAGTGACTTATCTCAAAGGTGGCAAAAGTGGCATGCTGGGACCTGTGGAACTAGAAGTCCCGCATTCCCCATCAGCCATCCCGGAGATGTGTGTGTTAGTATATTGCTTGTTCTCCCCCCCCTTTCCCCCTTTTTACTTACATTACTTTTTTATTTCCTTTGGATGTTCGGGACCTGTGGTAATCACAGTCACATGACCCCCTTCACAGGTCCTTCAAACCTCTATGTTTTGTTGTCTTATTTTTGGGGGTGCCTTTATTGGGAATTCAACAAAATCTTGCTATGTTTATTCGGGGGTGTCTTATTTTCGGGGAAACACGGTACTAACTGCCATGCAGGCATGGATTAGAAGTAAGGTTTTTTCTGGTTATTATCACCACACCATATTTCAATCCATTGGTACAAACTTTTCCCTACAGTAGATTTCACTACTTAATGGTGGAAATCTATTCATACAGAGGAATTTCCCAACCTACCAAAAGCCTGAGATCCAACACCATTATTTGCCCTTAATAAACAAATACCAAATATTATATGAACCATTGGGAATAAAAGATGAATCTCTTAAACGTTTGAAATCACTAAGAAAATTTACAATTATGTTTTTCACTTGCATCAAATTTACAATGATCTCTTACACTCGTATATAAAAATAGGACACTATGGGCGACATGTCAGAAAATCTGGTGTGTGGTATACCTTGCATAGTATAATTGATGCTCCTAATCTAGGCGCATAGCATCATTTAGGCACCCTACTTTAGGCACATTCAAATGTGCCTTGCTTGGGGTATAATGTGCCTAATTTTGGTGTACTACAGTACATTTATATAGAGAATAGGGCATCAACAGTTTTGTGTCGCAAAATACACCAAAAAAATGGCACGGCCCACATGGGACATGACGCCCAATATCTGGAAAAATTCATTTGGTACCAGTGTCATTTTAACAGACGTACTTCAGATTTTAGAAACTGCAAACAAAACAGGGCAATAGATTATTCTGTGATATCCTATCAAATAACTAGATGTTTATTAAAACATCAAACATACTGAAATGGGAAAATGACCTCTCCATAACATACTGTGATACCCAATGGCAAACAGCGATCAAATGGGCTCATAAAGCCTCAACATGCTCAGATTTTGTTGAACAATATAAGAAATTACTAGCGAGATGGTGTTATATACTTCTTTGTCTATGTCGTATGTTTCCAGCCTCATCACCCCAATGCTGGAGATTATGTGGATTACAAGGTTCATTATAACATCTTCGGGGATTGTACAAAACTTCATATATTCTGGACCGAAATATACAACCTTGTAACTAAAAGAGCAGAAGTTCCCTTTACTCACTGGACCAGGATTTGCCTTATATCTTTTAGAAATTGAAAAAAATAGTTTCACACACACATATATATATATATATATATATATATATATATAATTTTAAATAATAAAATATATATATATATATATATATATTGTTTAATAGATTGCTTGTGCCTCACGTTGTGCATAAATTTGAGAATACTGGGATCCCTAGAAAAAGTAGTTTTCCCAACTTAGAATAAAAGAACCAGCATGGTAGAATTCCCCCCTCTTTTTGTTTCCCATAAAACTATTGTGTAATAGATTTAATTTAAAGTGTCAATCAGTCATTACATTAATATTAGGAATAAATTGTTGGATCCTATTACATATATAAATAAACTATTAAAATACATTGTGTAATTTCTAATGATTCTTACCTTATGTATTATTGAATTGTCAACACTACATGTATTTGCACTATAATATGTTCGTATTATACATATATGTAATAGTATATAATACATTAATATATTAAAAATCACAACTAAAAAATAGTGTAATAAAGGGAAAAAGAGGGGAATATGGCGCTAATTTTAAAAGTTAAGTACGTTTTTAATACATTAAAAACAAGACTAGGTTTCCCTTTTTGATTATTTCATCGGTATATTAAAAATTAAAAAAATTTTTAAAAAAAATAAGAAAGGGGAGTGGTTGAAATTTTAGCTTTCAAGAAAAATAGTCATTGCCCAAACCAGGTCCACTAACCAGGAATGCTAATGAAATGAAGAGCGGGATGTAGGGACAAGGACTAAAGGGGATGTGAGGGTTACTTTTTCCCTAAAACTATATTTTTTAATTTAAAAATAAAAATATGATTGTCTTGGGGTTTAAACCTTGTGATGGTACAACCCTTTAAGCTCTGGGGGTTTTGGGGGTTAGTTCCTTTATTCCCGGTGCCCAGTAGGTTACTCTTCTCTTGAGGTTCTAGTGCTATTGTGCTGTGACTGGGAGCTCAACCCTGTCAAGCATATTACATTTAGGTCCTCTTTGCAAGCAAGACATCAAGAGGACTGTGCAGCTGCTGTGCAGACTCTGTTTACATCTAGGTTGTGGCTCTTGTTCATAACGGAAGCCGCGATGTTCTTCTGGATCATTGCACAGTGTACATGAACGGTACCCATCCAGCCCTACTGACTTACAGAAAGGTCCATTGGGTTTGATAAGGTGCATGTAGATTTGACAGGAAATATCTTGCATGCAGTCTTTTTTTCTTCAAATATAACATGATCTTTATTGACGACGCCAAAAGAGATGTGAACAGAACCTATTTCACTGAAATGCTGTATAAATCATAACTTTTTGTAAAGTAAGGCCCATAAAAAGAGAAAAAGTCAAAAACCAAACAAATTGACATGTATATAAACAAAATTGGCATCAGATAGCACTCTCTGTGTGTGATAATCCATGACACATGTTCTGGAATTGGAAAACCAACTTCAGAAGGAGGAAATAAACGAACCCTAATATGACTTTATAACAAAGCTCTACCTAGCCAAAAAGCAGGGAAGGAGACTATTTAAGATGTAGAAGGGCGTTAATGGTCTTAGGTTCCTGTGTGGGGCCTCCCTTATCGGGGCGATTACTCTACTTTTTTAGCTAGGTAGGGCTCCATTATAGCGTCATTTTAGGGTTAGATTCTTTCCCCCCTCCACTAATCGGTCTTCAACTCCAGGATACTCCTCTCACAGATTATCACATACAGATGGTGCTATGTGACATCACGCCTAGAATGGGGTATTAGACTTTTTGAACTATTTTTGGTTTATATGTGTTTGGTTTTGGCCTTATTCTGCTTTTATGAGCATTACTTTAATAAAAGTTATGTCTTATACGTTTTTCCAGTGAATGATATTGATTCTGAGGTTGTTTAGGTTTTGGTGTAACCTTATATCTACTTCACCCTTCTGCATTTGTTCTGTGAATAGACCCAAACCTGATCACGGTGTAGTGGTTATTTGGCTTTAGGTATGTCATTCTACTGCCTACTAAAATGTAGTATGGAAGATTTAGTTGTAGAAGCCGTAGATCACGGTAGACGTTGCGCACTAATATACTTGCAAACATTTATTAGAAATTCATGTTTCTGGTACTCATAGAATAAGTAATGGTCAACACGTACCCGAAACGCATCAGCTTTATCCGTGCTGTGCTTATATTTTTAACATGAATTTCGAATACATTTCTAAAAGTTTTAAGTATATTGGTGCTGGACGTTTACCGTGATCTACGGCTTCTACAACTTTGTCTGCCTTGACTGGTTTTGCCTCCCGGTCTTGTGCGTTCACCTATACACTATGTTATTAACCTCATACTGGTGTGTTGGGGACTGTATGGGTTTAATAAGCACAGCACGGATAATGCTGACACGTTTTGGGTACTCATAGCCTGAATAAAGGTCAACACGTACCCGAAACGTGTCAGCGTTATCCGTTCTGTGCTTGTATTTTTAACATGAATTTCTAATACATTTCTACAAGTTTTAAGTATATAGGTACTCTACGTCTACCGTGATCTGCGGCATCTACAACTTTGTCTGCCTTGACCGGTATTGCCTCCCGGTCTTGTCCCTTCACCTACACGCTATGTAATTAAACTCATACAGGTGAGCTGGGGACTGTTCTGTCTTTTGGATTTCTATGGCAGATTTAGAACACTGTTGTGTTTTATGTGTTTAGGCATAGAATATATAGAAGCTGCTATTTACTTCTGAGTAATTGTGAAGCATTACACAATAAATACCATAACTGTGACATAGTGCGGGGGGTGGGTGCGAATGCTCATATCACATTTGTATTGGCTCTGGTACATGTAGCAATGTGTTTCTGTGTTTGTGAATCTTATTGTCTACATATACCCATGTAAATTTAACTGGACAATGATTGTTTGCTTATCCTATCATGGTTTAACCTTAATCTTTCTATGTTCTCACCTTACAGTCCTGGCGTCCATTTGTTTACGCGTAATGTATTCCACATGTTAACATAATTTTGTGCAGGTTCAGGAGGCTCTTGATTTCTACATAGCCAATTGCTTTGCCATAGCTTGAAGGAAAAAAGAAACTACTGACATTGAGATATGTATTCCACATGTCAACTGGTTATTATTAGAAAAACCCTGTCTTATTGTTTGTGTTTGCATGACGGGTGCTATTCTGCATAAATTAGTGCTTCGTGTCTGTGGTTCTGAACATACGATGCATTAAAGGGATGTTCCCATCTCAGACGTTTATTGAATATCCATAGTATATGCCATAATTATTTGATAGGTCCAGTTCATCACTTCCCCTCCACCTTCCTGTTCATTTTGATGGGAGTTTTGAGTATAGAGTTGAACACTGTTTAGCTGAGTTCCAAACTCCCTAGAACAAAATGGAGAGTACCCCACAAGTGCGATGACCTCTCCATTCTGCATTAAACCCTTCTAGGGGCCCTGTTCTAAATAGATTTGGGGCCTTCAACTATCAGATATTAATGGCATATCTTATTGATATGCTATAAATGTCTGAGACGCGAATATCCCTTTAAGACGGCTCTGAGACGGCGCTGTTATGTTACTCTGCTACCTACCCAGGACTCTGTCTACGGCTACCTCTGCTGTGAACTGTCAACTCTGCCTGTACCCATTGTCCTTCATCCTGCACTTCGACTGTCAGCGCGAGTAGCCACGTCATGAGTCCATGTGGCCTTGCTGAAAACTTAGACTCCGCTCCCTGGCTCATGGTGGCCCAGAGGATCCATAACTACCTGGCGTCTACTGTGACAGTTCTTACTGACCCCGACACCGTAACAACCAGCAGCCGATGCTCCAATTTGCAGGGATACCGACACTTCTTCTGAGATCAGGAAAGGAAATATACCATCATCGCTTGTGGTGGCCTAGAGGAACCACAACTACCCGGCGTCTATGGTGTCAGTCCTTACTGACCCCGACAGGTAACACCCAGCAGCCGATGCTCCAATTCGCAGACATACCAACACTTCTTCTGAGATCCTCATGGGAAATATACCATCATCGCTCGTGGTGGCCTAGAGGATCCACAACTACCCGGCGTCTACAGTGTCAGTCCATATTGACCCCGACAACGTAACAACCAGCCGCCGATGCTCCAATTCGCAGGGATACTGACACTTCTTCTGAGATCCGCTCGGGAAATATACCATCATCGCTCGTGGTGGCCTAGAGGAACCACAACTACCTGGCGTCTACGGTGTCAGTCCTTATTGACCCCGACAACGTAACAACCAGCAGCCGATGCTCCAATTTGCAGGGATATCAAGCTTGCTCTGAGATCCACAAGGGAAAAATGCAAGTAAAATATCCTTGAATTGATCAAGGAATGTCAGTGGAGCTTTCAGTTGCTCGGTACAAAGTGTGAGCGTTTGCACTGATCTGCGGGATCATCAACAAGTCCTCAGGGCATGAGGACAGAGGCAGATATCTGGTTCCACACCGGTTGTCTTGCTTCCGTGTGTTTATTTAACAGCAGAACAAAAACGTATGGCAATAACAAGCACAGCAAAACATATAACACTAAACAAAAATTCCTGCCTCGGCTGAGCGCTTGCTATACACAGGGTAGGTTCCCCTCAATAGCACCTTGGGAGATGGTCGTAGCAACACACTGGCTTCCAGCAGTAGTGGAATCGTCTCAGCTCAGAGGTAGGGACTGCGAGATGCAGCCCACCCAAGTCAGCTTACCTGCTGAACTTAATATACCACGGGAAAAACCCGGCAGTGGAGCCAATGGGGAGTACGCACCCACCCTGCTACTATGCTCAACTACCAATGAAAGGCGAGCCGAGGGGAACGGATGGCTGGATTAGCCGTATAATTAGACAAACTTAAAATGTATGTCGACAGTCTGTAACTGCGACAACCTATTTAACAATGGCCTTTACAACTCCACAAGGATCTTTCCTTGGTGGCTAGTATCTTTCTCTCTCTGGCTTACGACCAGAAAACTTCACAAGCTGCGGCCATTACATATCCCCCCCCTCTGCATCAGACCTGTGGGGCGGATACACTTTGTGCCATAAAATTGTTTGTACCCGTGACCAATGCATCGCGGTTGGCCTGTTGTGACCAGGGGCGATGTTCTACAGAGAACTTAAAGTCATGTAGAGCCAGGAACCACCGGGTCACCCTTGCTTATTACCTTTGTTCTGTGCCATCCACTTTAAAAGGGGGACATGGTCTGTGATGACTCTAAAGGGTCTACCTATCAAGTAGTAACACAGCGACTCGATGGACCACTTAATGGCCTGGCATTCTCTTTCCACCTATGGCGTAGTTTTTCTTACGACGCTGACTGCTTCCTGCTGAGGTAAACTAACGGGTGTTCTTCTCACCTAAAACCAGTTGTGATAGGACAAGCCCCCTTATCCTAATATAGATGCCCCAGAAGCGTATGCCCCTGAACTATAAATTCGTTCAATGAATGTTTGGGGCCATGAGCACCGGGTCTCTTGCAGGAGTACCTCCTTAAGCCTTTGGAAGGGCTTGTTCAGCACCTCCGGGTTACAACTTTTGTCCCTTTTGTCGCAGCGTCAGGTAAGAGGGACCTGCTATGGATGGCAATGTTGGGTAAGAACCTCCTATTGTACAACTGCGATACTAAGAATGGCCCCCCCAGGGACCGTTCTTGGTGATCGGGTTGACGGACCTATTTATAATTGCCATCACAGTTTGTCCATTGGGGGCTTGGGTTGTAATAAACTGCACCTATGTCGTTTAATAGTTAGCGGGCCTCCTATTTGCAACGCTATGGCACTACTTGTTAGGCTTGGCGCGGGGCAGTCATGCATGACCGTATGGCATCTAAGACGCTTGCACTTCTGGTTCAGGTGGGACTCCCCAATCAAGTGCTAAAGATCACCTATCGTCTTCCCAAATATGTGCTGCATATTTTCTATGGGCGACTGTAGGATGACGTCCCATCATTCACTCGGCATGTGGGCCGGAGCCCAAAAGTAGGCCAAAGGGAAAGGACCCACCTAGGAAGTGGCCATCTGGGGTGGGTTATAGAAAAGGCCATTTTCTCCCTTGGCCCCCTCCTTTGTGAGGGGGACTGCCCATTAGACACTTGGTCAGGTTTCTAACGTACTAATGTACCTCGCGGGTCCTAACCTCTCTAACCAATTCTTAGGACCGGGGCTTAGGGGTAGGCAATCAAATTTTGAGAGCTCGTTTAGTTACGAAAATAGTCTGCAGTAACGTAAGCTTGCCATCAGGTGTTGGGTATGAGCACTATGGGGCTCGACCACCCACTTTGGGATTTCTCTATGAACCCAAAGCTCCAGCATATTCTATACATCCTCGGCAAATTGCTTGCCTCTGGCTTCAGGGACCCTCATATGGCCTAACAAGTACCCTTTTGGCCCGGGCGTTCTGTGATTATGTCAATGTTCAATGACATTCGTGCGACCTGGTAAGATCTGAAAAGATCTGCAGGTCTCCTTTGTAGGAATTCCCTGTTTCTTGCCGATGTGGATTCTGATCGGGACTAGGAGATACAGTCGGGGTAGGCCATACTCTCCGTTTGGGGCACCCCTATTGGATTCTCTTACCAGCAGTTAAAGACTTTGCTCGGTTCCTTCCAGGGATTTATATAGGTTGATGTGTATTTTTTTCGGATTAGGTTTCCCTTCTACCAAGCTGGCAACACCTTATAGTTTGACTCAACTGACCCGCTCTTTGATAAATAGGGCGCCCTGCCACTTGGCAAGGAATCCTCGCTTTACAGACGTCGGGGACAATGTACTAGCACCCGATCAGCCGGGCGGCTGGAACACTCTGACCCTGCGGACCTGTTATATACCACTTGCCCTGGGTTTCTTGGGCCCGCTGTAGGTTATACGCACTAAGCCTGGACGCTGCGATTCTGTCCTGCATATCGGCAATATGTTCAAATCAGCTCATATTTTATGAGGGTGGTATTTTCCTGCTCAGGTCTCCTTGGCAATGGTCAAAGGAGTACCCAGGGATAGTCTACCATAGAGGAGCTCGAAGCGGAGAGAACCGAGTGGAAGCTTGCTGGTACTCCGTATAGATACCATGAGTTAGGGTACGTAGGCGGTACAGTACTTCCCATCATTATCCACCACCTTTTAAGCTTTGACTTTGAGGGAGTCTATTGAACATATCCACCAGACATCGGTCTGGGGATGATATACCGAGGTAACTGAGATGGGTAAATTTATTAACGGAGGCGGCCAGAGTTTCTTTGGTCACCTTCGACATAAAGGGGTACCTGGTCTGTTCACAGTATCTCCTCTCGGGGACTACCCGTGGGGTGAACATTTGGAAAACTCCTTGGCAAATCCCTTTTGTAGGAGGTTTTCCTAAGGGGAATGGCACTGGGATATCGGGTGGCGTAGTCAAGGACAACTAAGAATATGCGGATGTCCTCGGCTGCCCTTTGTGAGCCGGGCCCTAACAGGCCATGCCCGATCCTCTCAAAGGGGAACCTCTATTATTGGCAGGGGGAATTACGGGGGCTCCCGGAAAAATGAGGCCTAGCGGGCACTTCTATTTGGCACTCTGGGCAAAAAGACTGGCTAGAAATATTCAAATTGCCCTATAAATCCCATGGCCAGTTTAGAAGTTACGCTCTACCCTCTAACGGGTTTTCTCCACCCCTAAGTGTCCCCCCAGCACATGGGTAAGTGGGCTAGCTCAACACCTGTGCGGACATGTGGGATTCGGGACCACCAATTAGCTTCCACACCTCGGTTGCGGTCTTTTGTTAACAGGTATAACATATCGTTTGTTGACACGCAAAATTGAGGGTTACACCATATCCTCGTCCTGGTCCATGGGGTTTCCCATCTATCATCTTGACGGGCTTCTCCCAAGCGTGTTCTAGGTTTGGGTCCTCCGTTGCTCGTACCAAAGTTCCCTCTGGATATTGGCAAGGAGGTAGAACTGGAGCTCAGAGGGGTTTTCCCTATGGGTCCCCCGCCAGGACGGGACAACGGAAAACCCATCGGGGCTCCTACGGGCTCCTTGTGCGGACACATTCGCCCTGATACATAATCATTATACCTGTGCACCCTCTTTCTATTCTCCCACAAATCCCAGAACAAGGGAAAGGTCACAGCCTATGACAGCACTTTAGGGTAGGCTCGCAAGGACAGCCACCACCATGATGTGCGGCAACCGCAGGGAGTCTCTATGGTGAGTCTGGAACAGTTGCGGTACTATCATCATGAAAAAAACTTTGAGACTCTAGGTTCACAATATTCATGCATAAGAACATGTTTAAGCTGCCCACGAATCTTAACGTGGTCTACAAATCGGGCAAGTCCTTCATATCTTTACCTCTCAATCGAGCCAATCAGGCCCTCTCATGGGTCACGAACCTCCATTATTCAGAGGAAAAATAAAAAAACCCAAACCCTAAAAAGTCCCCTTTCTTATGAAGCCTGGGGAAGTGGGGGGGGGACAGAAACCCAAAATGGAAGCACCCCTTTCCTTTCCTATAGGTTAAAAATAAATGTCACCAAGTTTTAACGTATTTTTCTGCACACAAAAAATTTTTGAAAAACGTATGCAAACTGGTCCCAAAGGCAGGGCTGGGGGCACACATTAATTCACTGTCCACACAGCCCGCCGCCAGCGCACATTTCTGCAAAAAGGGGAAATAAACTACGTCAAATCCCAAAGAAGCATTTATGCTCTTTTCAACATAAAAAAAAACCTTTGAGAACCCCGGTTCACATTTTTTTTCAGAACATGTTTAAGCTGCCCACGGGGGTAGCCCCTTAGTGTCCCCATGGATACAGACCACCCCTATACGGCGGGATCGGGTTGGCCTGAGCTCCCCAGTTTGGGCCCTGTCCCAGGGTCCCCAAGCTCCCGGAGCCATGAGTGTTGAATGGAATGTCCTTGATTTTGCCCGTCCCCTCCCCCCCGGTAACCACCAGTCTCGATTAAAGATAGGACGGCCTGGCAAACATGACGTACGCCGTGTAACGCCACGTCCAGCGGGTCCCCCCTGGTTGGACAGGCAGCGACTGCCCCCAGTCATCGCATGGGCCAAACAGACAATGGGGCCTGAGCTTGGGAAAAGGTCTTTTTTGGGGGGGGGAAACCTTCCCCCTTTCTCCCAACCTTGACCCCCTCCCATCGGGCCCTCTACTCTCCCCTTTGGACAGAGAAGTCTTACCCTACTGGCGAAAAAAGGATGCAGCCCCAGGAGAAACTCTTCGGGGGCCAGTAGTTCCCCCACGAGACAGTCGCCCAACTTTTGGGGCCCGGTACCCCAAAAGGCTGGATCCTCACCGTGGGGCACATACAAAGCGATCCAAAAAACCCTCTCGTCCCCTGGGAGGTGAAAGACTCCCCGGGTTTTGCACCCATTGCTGGTGAGAGGGTAGAGGTTAAAATTTTGGGCCCCCCGGTGGCTTTGCTGGATCGAACTTCCGGGTGTGATTTTTTGGGGCCCGGGACCGCCGAGAAACCCCCCGTCGGGCTAAGATCCCCTTTCCCCTGGTGTGTCCTTGGTTTCTCCCCCCCTAGGTCGAGTGGGCCTTTTGGGGTTCCCCGGGTTAGAAAGGGGGTAGGGCGTAGCCCTTTGGGCCCCATGGGATGCTCTTCTCGGCGATCCTTCGAAGGTTCCGAGGTATTTAATATCATCGTCTGGGGCATCTTTCGCAGGGTGCATCCCCGCTTGCGGGAGGGGGACTGCCCCCCCGGGACCCCTTTTGGCCTTTGCAGTCAGGGCCTGAAGCTGTTGCTAAAGAGCCAGGTTCACACGTTGCTGCTCTTTCAGGGCTGCCTGGGCGCCAATCACGATGATTGGTTTCGGGGGCCTACGGTCTCCTCGTGGGCCTTTTGTTGATTCCGCATCGCTGGAGGTTTGTTTTTTCCTAAATCACTGTTTCCCCGGGCTCACCTTTTTTGGATCCGTTGTGCACGTTGGGCTTTAATCAAGACATATGCCCTGGGACAGTTTGCCCCGTCTCTTTAAGAGAAGGGTTCTTTAGAATGCCTTTCATACCTCACCATATTGGTTTGCACAGTCGGGGATCACCAAAAATTCCTTCAGGCATAGAGGAGGCAGATTCGGGTTCAAACGGTGCTTGCTTCCGTGGTTTATTTAACCAGCAGAACAAAAACGTATGGCAAAACTGCCAGAAAAAATAAAACTAAACAAAACTCCTGCTGTCTGAGCGCTTACTAACACAGGTGTACCCCCTCTAGCCCTTGGGAGAGGTGTAGCAGACACTGGTTCCCAATGTGAATGTCTCCAGCCCAGGGGTAACTGGGATGCAGCCCCCCCGTCAGTTTACCTCTGACCTTATATACCACCGGGAAAACCCGGGAGTGGACCTGGGGGAAAGCACCCACCCTGCCTATGCTCACCCCCAAAAAAGGGGCCGACCCGGGGAAGGTGGTAGCCGTATAATAGAAAACTTAAATGTAGTCGAAGTCGTCTCCCGACCCCTATTTAACAAGGGCCCTTTCCTCCACCAAAGGGCTTCTTACCTTGGTGGCATTACTTTCTTCCCGGGCATCGCCTAGAACCTTCACCAGCTGCGGCCTTACAAAAGGTAAAAAAGTAGAATATGACACTAAAGATTTACTTTGTGTCTAGATTTATTCTAAAAAATCAATTTGTATAATAAAAAAAAAACAGAGAACAAATGCATTTCCGTTCCCCTTTATCACGCTTTTTAAAAGTGAATCTTTTTTAAAAGTGGTGCCGATTGTTGCCAAACGGGCCCCCAGTGGGGAAAACCCGAGTTCACACGCTAGAGGATTATGTTTCCATTTTGAAACAAAAAATATATAAATCTCTTTTGTAATAAAAAAAATTTTTACCTCAATAGAATAAAAAAGAAATACGTCTGTAAAATTTTTTAACAATTCTTTACTTATCAATACTTGGGGAGATTATACTCCTGTTTTGTACCTGATGCATTCCTGATGTAACCATGTGGCTCATAGATTGAGGCTGCTCTTCTACAATATGAAGACAGATTATTATCAAAAGTGATCCTAATGTTTTTATAATTACCGTAGAGAAACACACTGAAGCCTCATCACTGTGAGGGATATTTACAAGCCTTCTGTTCAGAGGCCACTGCAGCACGTTCTAAGTCTCCTAATGTCAGAGGCAGATGTTAATAAACCACAACCAAATATAGCCCCCAAATGAACATGCAGCTGGCTGGAGCCAAACCTGGATGTGTGCACTGAAGACTAATTACACGTTCCAAGGTGCAGCAGGCAACACTTCCATATGTACTCTAGAAACGAGACAGCAAAACAGCTGTTGTTCTAGGCTCCGTTTATCCAAAGAGGTGTTATATGTATTCACCAATCTAATGTTACTATTAAAATCTGCTGAGTGCGAACACTGGAACCAGAGGACATATTATTGTTTATAGTTGGAACAGGTGGCACATTTTTCTTCTTATGAGGTGGCATGTCCATTGACAGAAAGGAGTAAAACTTCCGTCCCCAGCGTTATTAACTTGAAGTATAATTTAAGGGGTTGTCTAACGAAGACAAGCAGAGTGTAAATGTCCAATTAGACATCTGGACGTCATTTAGGGTGGTCCCTTGACTCTCTCTCTATAAGCTGAAGCAGAGAGCTGTTCTGTAAGAGTGTCTCCCACTCTGGGAACTCAATACACCCATGTACATAGACCTCCATTAATCTGAATGACCACCATGTAGCTCTACATTTCTCCCGCGGCAGTATTGGCAAAGATGTTGATTTCATATATTGGCCAGAATGTCGCCTACCCAAATTGTATGAAAAAGGGTAACGTATGTTATAGTTCTCTACAGATGTAAGGCATACTGTATATCTAAACATCTTTCCAGGGTACCAAAAAACATTTTCTGGTCCAAAGGACATATTGTCATAATGTACCTTTTCTAGGGGGCACTGTAAATCTAAGAGGGATATTCCTCATCAGAGACCCTTATAGCACTTTTAATTATAAACACCCAAATTGGCTAAAAGGTCTAAGTTCCACTTTTGGGGCTACCAGAGTTCAGAATAGGGGTTCCCTGCAATGTACTCCAAAAAATGGGGGAGGATCTATTTTATTTAGTTTTTAAATACGAAGTGATGTTTTGTAACTACAAAAAGAGAAAAAAACCAACCCTTTATGGCCAGATCTCCATCGCATCTTCTCCGTGGAGTTTCGAACCTATTAACTTTTTTTTGGGCTATCTGTTTATTCCAAAAACTTCGAAATGAAATCCAAAAGGGTTTCAAAACAGTTATTACTTCATTTCTCATTTAGGTTGCTTAACCCCTTACCGCATCTGGAGTTATGTGTACGTCCTGATGACGGTAAGGGACTTTGTCGGGTTGCCCAAATTTTGTACACAGGGGGGGGCCACGCTAATTTCAATTAACAGCCGCCGGTACCAAAGGTACCAAAACTAGCAAAAACCCCCAAAAGTTTGGTATTGCTGGATCATCCAACCTGTTTAAAAACGTAACCACTTTATTTATACTAAGATTAAGTATTTTTAAAAAAAAACCCCCCAAACTGGGACAAGTGGCTTTTTTTAAAAATTTGCCCCACTTAGAATTTTTTTTGCGGTTTCCTAGTATATTCTGTGGTTGAATAATACCATTAGAAAGAACATCTTGTCCCGCAAAAAAAAGCCCTCATATGTCTAGGTAGATGAAAAATGAATGTAAAAAAAAATATATATGCTTGGTTGTTAAGGGGTTAAAACATAATAAACAGCCCTATAGTGCCAGCCATACAGTGCCCATCATAACAGTGCAAACTAATCCAGTGCCCACATAAAACCTTGTCTTCATCTTGTGCTGTGAACAACCCAAATTTTGCATTCGTCAAACTGAAAAACAAAATGAAACCTCTTTTCAATAGGGAAAAAGTTTTAGTTTTAGCCCTTTTCGGGCCTTTTAAACCCATTCACTTTATGTATAATGTATAAAAAAAGCACTACATGAGAATAAAAAGGACTTTTCCATATTAAATTCATGACTCTTGCTTGTGTTGGTGGTGACGGAAAAGTAAGGAAAATTTGGGAAAATGGAATTGTTGTTAAGGTAAATGGAGTGAAGGGAAATCCAGTTCACCGTGATAGACGAGTTTCATGTACTAGTGTTCACAAAGTTCTATACTGAAGCCCTACGTCCCCATTACGTACCAGCCATACATGCCCCCCATAAAGTAAAAAAGCATTCTAGGGCCCCATAGCAGAATTAGTGTGGGGTCGGGGGGGTAGTAAAAGATCAGGTCAGGTGCAAAAAAAGCTTGGGGGCACCACCTCCCGACACCGTCGTGGACACTTCTTTTTTAAAACAGGTTCTGTACTTGGGGTAGAGTTTGTAGTGTATCATGCTGAGAATATTTTTTTATTAAAAAAATTTTCCCATTTTCATTTTTAAAAGGGGCCGGCGGGTAAGACGGAAAAATTTATGTTAACTTCCAAGTGTCTTTCCTCTTGAAAACCAAAAAAAAAAAATTGTTTGGGGGGTGAACTTGACCATTATCTGTATTTGCAGGGCATTAAATTTTTCAAGGCCCACATTTTCACCCCATATATGATTTAAAAAAAACATAATTTTCTGACCAAACCAGTATACCAAAAACCAATATTCAATTAAAAAAACAAAATGCAAAGACCAAATTTTTTCCCCAATCCTCCATTAAAGATAAAACCATCAAATTAATTTGCAAAGAAATAAACCAATAACATATATAAAACCAAATAATACCGCCAAATCATCACCAAAAACGGTTGAAAAAAATTTCCACCATATGTTATGAAAAAAAAACTATTTCACTGAGACCCCTATTTTCCACCAACAATGACCCTATGTGGTATTACCCGTGTCAAAGGGTCTGCGAGATTTTCCCCCATTAGTGACCTAAGTGGTAGTCTTGTACCGGCTCTACAACTAAGTGATTACAGTGCAGTTAATTTTGGAATCCAAGGTATTCTTTCAGTCGTTTTTTCTCTTTTCTTTGTCCATCTGGTCCAGAACGCCATAATGACTTCTCCTGCCCACAACTCATCCCTGCAGAATTTACTACACAAATAGTGCAAATGCCCCCAGAAGTTTATTGGGCCACAATTTGTGACACCAGTTGGTAAGAACACACTCCACATAGCAAACAGACAGGCAGATAGGAAGATGCTTCTTTTAGGTATGTCAAACCTTAAAAATGAGTGGAAAAAATAGGCAGACTTTCCTATTAAAAGGTAAAGTCCCCCTTTAGCATGGGGTTCCCTTAATAGGTATATAGGGCCCCAGTAGGAGGTAGGTAGGCATAAAGGGCCCTCACTAGTAGTCAGATATATAGGGCCCCCCAGTAAGTAAATAAGTACGTTGGGCCACCCAGTAGGTAAGAAGGTACATAAAGCTCCCAGTAGGTAGGTGGGTATATACTTTCCCCTAGTAGTTAGGTAAATATATAGGGCCCGCTCCCTGGTAGTTAGGTAGGGATATAGGGCCTGCCTCCAGGTAGTTAAGTAGGTATGTAGGGGATGCCCTCCAGCTAGGTAGGTATATAGAGCCTACCCCTCAGGTAAGTAGGCATTTAGGACCTGCCCCCCAGGTAGCTAGGTAAGTTTATAGGGCTTGGACCCTTGTAGTTAAGTAGGTATATAGAGCCCACCCCCCAGGTGGTTAGGTAGGTATACTGGGCCCCCTATTTTAAAAAAAATAATAATACTCACCTCTCACCTCTCCCCTGTTCTCCCACTGAACTCCTCTTTGAATCTGGAGCAGGCGGCGTGACATCCTCACGCCGCCTGCTCATTTGACGCCGCTTCCATTGTCTACTATGCCCTAAGCCTAGCAATAGACTTAGGGCCTAGTACAGGCAGCGTTGTGATGACATTGTTACATCACGCGGCGGCCTCCATATAGCTGAATGGCCAGGATCAGTGTATTCCGGCCGTTCTGCCTTAGCTGCTGTAATAGCTGTATCGCTGGTTTTAGGTGAACCATTTCAAGTTTCACTCTTTTCACTTGCATCCTAGTTTTTTGGTTACAGATTTTCTATGTGCACAAGCCAAGTTATATTATTTGAGCATTTTATGTTTCTGTGTGGAGAAGTGGTGTCATGTCAGCACACCCCATGTTATGCTTATATTTCCTGTACATTCCTTGTGAGGTTTATTTATGATCTAGAGAACAGATTTTGCAGATTCAAATTCACAGGAAATGGCTGCAGAGCAGTTCAGGGAATAGAAATATTATTGACATAGGCTGGGTTAGATCTTCTAGCTGTCTTGAGTAGTTCTTGATAGGAAGTAGTGGGGTAAAACTGTAATTTTACCCTAGTTGATCCATTGAGGCATAATTTAGAAGCATTTAGCTGTATGGTTGCAAGCAATGTAAGGTCAATGGATGTTTTAGAACAAATATGGTAAATATGGTACATTATTTCTTAGATACAGTTAAAAAAATATTTTGGAAGGTATCTACTTTTTTAAATTAAAATGATATGAAATCTCTTTGATATTAAAATGTTAAATAATCAGGCCCTGATAGGTTTTGCAGTAAAAAGATATTCAGAAACTAAATTTGAAAAAATAAAAACAGTCTACAAGCTTATGTTTTGATTCGTTTTTCAGATATTATTAAAGAAGCTGCCTTTCCCAAGGAAGTCTTTCTGGCCCCCATTTAGTATATTAACCAATTGTGGGGGGCATAAAAAGAGGCAGGTGTACCAAGGCTGTTCACCTGACATCATTAACTGTTCCCGCTTGTCCCATTCACTGTAACAATTTCTAAATACTTGCATTAGCACACAATAGGGAACGTCGTCTAAGACTCAAATAATATTTTTACAAAGTAGAAGACTGGTCACACAGACATTAGTTACTGTGATAATTACCAGGGTCCTTTGAAGGAAAGCTATTCAGTTCTCACATCACATCAAAAGCGACTCCCTACACAGTACCTGTGTACTCAGTATTATTTATTTTTTTTTATGCTTCATTTTTGCATTTGTGAACATAGAGCTGACGTGACTTGCCAAAAAGCTCCAATTTTGTCTTATCTGTCCAAAGGACATTTTCTCCGAAGCTTTGTGGCATGTCATTAAGCATTTTGGCAAATTCCAGTCTCGCTTGTTTATGATTTCCATTCAACAATGGTTTTCCTTCTCAGTTGCCATCCAGTCAGTTCATTTTGTCAAACAGATGATACGATTTGACACCTATGTGCCTTGGAGTTTACCTCTAATCTTTTTGGAAGTTGTTCTGGGCTCTTTGGTTACTTTTCTTAATATCCGTCTCTTCAATTTGTCATCAATTTTCCTCTTGCAGCTACGTCCAGGGAGGTTGACTATAAAGGTCCCGCTGACCTTAAACACCTGAATGATATATGCAACTGTAGTAATAGGAACAACAAACTGTTTGGAGATGGTTTTATAGCCTTTACCTTTAACATGTTTTTCAATTTTCTTTCTAATCTACTGAGTTATCTCACTCTTCATAGCTTCCCTTAGTCCATGTTCAACATGTTACACAACATGATGGAGAGAGAGAGGCATGGACTACACATCCCACTTTTCTATTCTCTATTTTTTTATTATCTGCCATTCGTGTGACCAATAACTTTTTTTTGTTTTTCCAGCTATGGACATGAGGGAGGGTTGTTGTTTTTTTTAATGGCCTGGAGTGTAGTTTTTACTGGTGCCATTGTTTTATACATGCAACTTTTTATTACAATTTTATAGGAAAGTCAAATGACCAATAAAACCACAATTTTGGCGTCTGGATTTTTTTCTCTGTGTTCAGCGTATGGGATAAATAATGTTATATTTTAATAGATCTTACTTTTATGGACAAGCCAATTACACTGTATGTAACTTTAACTTTTTTATTTGTAAAATGGCAAAGGTGGGGGAGTTAAACTTTTTAATATTTTTTGTGTTTACATTTTTTTTTTCTACATTTAAACTTGTAGTCCCCATAGGGTAGTTGACCACTAGGGAGCTTGACTGCTTGTACACTCTGCACCAAGATCGCGCTTCTTTTACTTCCTTCCTAAGGCAGGAAGTATCAGAAACACTAACATGGTGGCTATGGAAGTCTTCATTAGATCTCACCATGGGGGGTAGGGCTGTCGGAGAGAGGCCGTGGCGGTAAAGTGTTAGGATGTGTTCACATTGAGTATTTGCGGGGCATACTTTGGGACGTGATTTTGCAGCAATGCGCCCTAAGTACACCCTGCAAATTCGATAAGATCACAGCACTCATTGCATGCTATGATTTTACAGCGTAGGCGGATGGGGTCCGGCCGGAGCACTTTCTAAGTACACTATGCGCCGTGTGAACCCAGCCTTCCTAATAGCAGGAATCTGAGCAGGCTTAGTTTAACATGTCCGTATGGTCAAATTATTTTCAATCCTTTCTATGGGTACCATAATTTTTGTCTAGTTTCTTTTTTTCCACTTTTACCCCATTTCAAACACAATGTCTGATTTTCATTAATTAATTTTCAGCAAATTTAACTTGATTATTACTTTTATCAGTTTCAGTTTATTTCAGGGACCACAGTGGGTTTTTCTTTCTTTAACGAAAGGGTACCAACAACTTTGTTCATCATGTGTATATACAACTTCCATTATCACCAAAATTAGCAATGTTCTGTATGTACATATACATTACAGCTTATCCTGAAAGTTTGTTGCAAGGTTAGTGACCCTTCAAAAAAATAAAAGCAAGTTGATTTTTGTCTATTGGGTGCCAAAATAATTATTGGAAGTGGAAACAAAAACTTCTTCATGGAAGAACAAGTTTTTTAGCTTAAAAATTACTTATTTTTCAGTCTACAGCGCGTCGAAATATGTTGATGTTATATAAAGGAATAACACAATAAGTGCAATCAGGGCCAGGACGATGGGTAGGCGAAGGTAGGAGACCGCCTAGGGCGCCACTTCATACCAGGCAGAAAAAGGGGCGCAAGGAGGTATGGAGTGGGCTGAATTTTCCATGGGGGGCGCTTTATGCCTTATTTGCCTAGGGCACCAGAATACCTTGTCCCAGCCCTGAGTACAATAGTGGTTAAAACCTACAGATCTGTGGAGGTGCTTAACACTGGCTTCTCTCCAGATACAGTTTTTCTTTGCCGGAGCTCACTGTTTTAATATCCACCTTTAAAGATGTATTAACACAACTTGAATACTGTGTCGTTGTGTTATGCATCGATGCCATTGATTTACAGTGCGGTTAATATTAACAGAGAAGTGAGCAGCTGAAGAAATAGAAGGTGTTACTGGTCCTACTAATTAATTTCTTACGATAACGCTCCCCGAGGTTGGCATGGCTTGGAGCAGTCTTCGTATAAGGATGTGAATCAGCAGCATTGAGGCATTTTCCAGTATGTTTATCTTGTGTTGTACAGCAGCTCTCCTCCCTGACATGTTGGTTATTTATACAGTGTGCCCTGGGATCTTTGACATTTTAATAATTTCCAGCTTTAGCCATAAAGGCCTGGCAATACGGCACTAAGGCTGACAGTTCAATGCAAAGCATTCTAGTGATCTCCTCGATGTATTCAGCTGGCTGGAAGAGTTTGCCCCGTGGCTCTTGCCCACATGCTTGGCGCAATGACTACAAAGCTAAATGTGTAGCTCACCCCTCCATGCAAATGTTTTTGACACGTGAAACAGCCGAGCTGGAAGACATCAATCAGATTTCTTTATTATAGAGAAATTTCAGTTGGATCAATTTAACTAAATGTTAACCAGATGATAAATGGCCTCCCTGCTCCACGGTGTTAACTGATACCCAGCCTGCTGTAGTTGGCTGCAGATTGAAAAACCGCCGAAGAACTGCTGCTTCATAAATTAGATGGGGAGATTTAAAATTAGAATTCGGGTCTTCTTGTGTTACATAAACTTCATGAAAAACGTCAGGCACGGCGAGCTTCTCCGTCTCAAGTATCGTTTCCAAGAGCAGAACTGTTTCATAATCTGGGGCACTCTTTTAAACAGGACTAAGTGTGTTCACATGTGGCCAGCACTGCAGCCTGGGCCAATGTTATAGGTTAAGCTTCTAATGTCATAGGCTCTAGTAGTCACACTATCATAGTCATCACTCATATACAATGACTGATCAAGCAATTGAGAATAGCTAATAGAAATATCACTATAATGTTTGTGTTTTAGAATTGCAGGAATAGGAAATTACTTTCATCCCTGCCAACTCAGCGTGACCAGTCCTGGAGGATGATATGGACTCTTGATTTACTCAAGACATGACGCTGAGACACACTGTGAAGCTACACCGCCGAATCACATTATTATAACCACTTCAGACTTTCGATGTGAGCAATGCCATTTACTGTATTTACCCAACAGCAGCAACATTTCGGTTCTAAACAGAATCTTTCTCAAGCTCAAGTTTAGAACCGAAACGTTGCTGCTGTTGGGTAAATAATTCTGTTCTTTTTTGGAAGTGCTGCCTACTTATTATTTTTTTGAGTATCTTGCTGACCGTGATCCAGGTCTGTTTGGCGTGCACTCATTCACTTTACATTTTTAGAGTTGCTGTTGATATATGCTATTTGCTCATGAAGGAAATCACATGTAGTGGAGTGGCATGGTGGATAAATAAGGTGTGCAATAGACTGTCTGCATGAAAATTCTTTGTTACTGTCACAGGTTGATTATTGGCTTTTGGGTCAAGACTGAACAACGTCTTAAAACTGCACAGGATATGAACTTTTCACATGCTACTGTTTTTAAAGTGAGTGGACAAAAGGTACCATTGTAAATAACTGTGTAGCACCATGTGTCATCGATATGAGAGGTGAACTGTGGCTATGGAGGGGCGCAGGGTCAGAACAGCACACTAAAACGGAGCAGCTCACCACCAGAATGAACCAGGGGGCTACCAGACATTTATCTAAAACAACCGTTCAACAAATCCTACTGCATATAGAACTCCGAAACAGACAGATGGTCACTGCCAACAACGTTGCATTGCCAATCATTGTTTGAAGAACACAAGCTGGTGGTGGCAGTGTTATGGTCTGTCGAATGTTTATGTGAATAACGCAAAATTATTCTCATTAAACATATGGTAGTCAAGAGATTCTTTGACCAATTAGGAAACAATGTCAAGAAAAAGAATGGTCATAAACCCTAACTTTTAGTAAGTGATGCATAGGGCTTAATTTCAAGACATTGTGGAGTAACTGGGGTCTCTCTCCATCAGGATACCCCTTGTAACCTTTTTGTTTCTTTGTTGTGACCCTTTGGTCGAAACATGTTGGGACAGAACCTAAGGGATATCTAGTGTTTTTTTCTATCATAGGGTGGGGTTCCTAACAGGGATGTCCTTATCAGGGCGACCAACCTGTAAGAGTATTACCAGAACTGGGCTTAGGGTGTATTAGGGCTACTTGTTGGTCCCGTACCTATGGCATTAAATCTATAATCATTTTTTCTCAACTTTTTGACACTTTTGTGGCAACTATCATGTGAGAGTCTCTATAGTTAAGTAGCTAACACAATTTTATTGAATCACTTATTAAAAGTTAAGTTTTCTTTTTCTATGGAATGTTTTTGTGGCAGCCTATGGGCCAACTGATCCATGTGAAATGTGCTTTCAGCAAGACAATGGAACATATCACACGGCTAGAAATCACTGACTGGTTGCAGGAGCGTGCCTAAGACTTCCAAGTACTACTCTGGGCCCCAATTCCTGAGAATTGAAGCCAGTAGAGCACATGTTGGACCTCTTAATGGTTCTATTTGCTCTATGGATCTTCCCCCTCGCTCCCTCCAACAGCTGTGGGATGGACAGTAGACAGCATTGCTCCAGATACGTGTGACAGCTGACCAGGACCTTATTTAGTCACTTTCTGCCTATCTAGCTGCTGTCTGTGCTGCACTTGGCTGTGACTCTGGTCATAATAATGTGACTCGACTATGTAAATCTCTTGCTGGTGCTGCTAAAGTACTATGAACTGCCATAAGGGGTTTCCGTTAAAGGGGTATTACAGCAATAAAAATTATCTGTAAACTGCTACAAGCTGTGGTAAAAGAAATAAAGATGTACTCCCCTCCCAGGTTCTCCACTGCTACTGCTCCAGCTTGCCCCGGGACCCATTCCTGTGTACTTACAGCGTCTTACAGCATCTTGTCCTGACACACAGAGAATGCTCTCTCCTCTTTCTACTAGTGAATAGAGAGTGAGCATCTCCTGTGTGTTGGGATGAGGCACTTGGAGTGCAGACGAGTGGCACCTTGGAGTAGCAGCGGCAGTCTCCTGCTGGACTCCTCTAGATATACATTGCTCACATCATCTAAGGAACATGTTCATGGACCCTTTCATACATATATATGGTGCAATGTTTCAGGTCCACTGAGCCTTCATTGGCCTGTGAGAGATGTAGTGATCTGATACGGGTCGGTTCACCTAAGTCGTTGCATCAAACTGTATGTATGAAAGAGTAATAATTTCCAGTAGTGTACTATTATTGTGTGTGAAAAGAATAAAATACTAATGAAAGCATACCTGGCTTGTGGAAGGGCTGCTCGAACCAGGGGGCTATCGGATGTGTATCTAAAACAACCATTCAGCAAACCCTACTGCGTATACGACTCCAAAGCAGACAGATGGTCACTGCCAATAAAGTTGCATTGGCAATCATTGTTGGAAGAACACAAGGTGGTGGCGGCAGTGTTATGGTCTGGGGAATGTTTTTGTTGCAGTCTCTGGGCCAACTGATCCGTGTGGGAGGCAACTGTTTTGGGTGTCAATTCATTCTTGCAGATCTCATACACCCATAACTTTCATATTTGTCTACCCTGGGATCTTCCAGGAGCTGTTTTTCAACAGGACAATGCCAGGTAACATGTTGCTTGTGCTACTGTGAGCAGTTTGTCTGGCCTAAATGTGTTAGCATGGCCTGCAACATCTCTGGACATGTCTCCCATTGAGCCCATCTGGGATGTCATTGGTCGTCAACTTCAAAGGAAGCTAGCAGCAGCCAGTCTTGATGATTGCCCAGGTGGATTCAACCACTTGTAACCTCATTATTAACATGCCAAGGTGTATAAGTGTGGGTGTTTCTGCATGTGGCACTAATACTCAATACTGAATAAATCGAGATGTTTAGAATATTTTTTCTATTTTTTATCATTTGCATATAATTAACGTTTCTATTAATCCTGTGATCTCCAGAATTCAAAGTCTTTTCCTTGGAGTTGCAGTTTCAATGTTCAGGAGTGCATGTACTGGTATCTATTACCAATAGTAATGTAATTGCTTTGTAATAAGTATGACCACTAGTGTATATATGTATATGTAATGTCTGTGTGAAAACAAATGTCACTGCTATACTTCAGAGAGCACAATGAGGTTTATACTAATTATACTTGAAAGAAAATGGACATGGCTGATTTGGATGGAGGGCTTCTCTTAGGCAGCAACACAAGTCCAAACCCACAAAGCTGCTCAGGGGTCTGTTCCACTTGCTTAATTAAACTCTCCAGCACTCGAAGCAAGGTTGAGGAAACGGTCCATATCCAATCTTATTTAACCCCATCAGACACAATTTCTATTTTCTGCATTCTGACAAGGACAATAGGACTGTACAGGCACTGTACTATACGTAGCCCGTATAAAAACATGAAATGTTCAGAGGTCACCAATTAAAGTTCCAGCCCTTATGTGACTTTTCCATGATTAAACTTTCTGGCATTATCCTCTTCCATTTTAACTATTCATGGCCTTAAAAGGGTTGTCTCACTACATTGATTCATCTTACCTCAGTCCTGTTTTCTTGGCTTCTCTTTGAATTCAGGGGTGTGTTTACTGGTGTCCACTAGGCTGCAGTTGAAGCCAGGTCTCTAGCTATAGCAACCAGTGCTGGCAGCCTATCAAGAAAGATCAAACAGGTCTGTAGTTATAGCGACCTGAGGAGCTGGTGCAGCCCATACAAGAGGAGATATCTAAGAATAGGTGGGACACTGTTAATGGACATATATTGCAAAGTGACTTGTTTTTGCAAGATCTTTAAAATAAAAAGCAATCCTTGTAGTGAGACAACCACTTTTAAAGGGGTTTTGCCACGATCTAATGTTGACATGAGATCCTCCAAAAAGTGAAGCCTCTGAGAGCTGCAGCCTGACTTAGATGCCCTTAGTTTCCTGAGTGTTTATACTAGCTACGACCAGGAGCTGATCTGGCGAGCTCTTGGTCGCAGCTTGCCTTGTTTGCACTTCTTATCTGATGACAGAACACATGAACGAGCTTTGAAGGGAGGGGGAGAAAAAAGCAGTGTTACTGGGTATCTGCACTAGCTTTGTTTCTGTGTCAGAGGCTAGTGTCTGCCTGATATAGAGAATCCGCTTGAGTTGAAAGGTAATATCTGAGTAACATGCCAGAAGCTCCCTGCCTCAGCCCTCCTCCCCTCTCCCAACCGTCATGCTAGTCAGTGAAAGTGCCTGCTTGGTGCTTATTTTACTCCCTGTGCAGATAAGAGGAGAAGAAAACAAACCCATATCGCTTGTGAACAATACAGTTATTCTCCTGTGGTATTAGCTCAAACAATGTTTGACCTCAACTACAGAGACTGAATATCAGCTCGGGATGCGTGCTGAATGGGGAGGGTAGAGCGAGACATCTCTAGATGGAGGGAGTGCGAAGGTGGAGGGTACTTGTTTTTTAAACACAGAAACACAACGCCTTTTTGGACAGGCTCAAGAGGGGAGTTATCAGCCCTGTTAGGTGAGGAAACATTCATTGCGAAAAACCCCTTTAAGTTTAAATTGGAGCAGTGACACACAGGAGGTGGTAAGTTCACAACGAAGGATAGCGAGAAAATACACGGCAGATTATTTCCACAGCATTTCAGCAGGTAAATTTGCACCAAATTGTGGTGCAGATTTGAGACTGCAGAATCTGAAAAGGAAGGGGTAAAATAAAACCCAGTGACTCACTATTCTGGGAAAGACCTGGTTAGTCAATGTCACTTTCTGTTGGCTACAACTGCCAGTTTAGAAATAATATGATTCCAGATGTCGGCTAAAAGAGTGCAAGCAAAAAGCTGTCTGTTAAAAGTCCACAGTTACAATTTTCCTATGGATCAGCTTTTCTGAAGGCAAAATATTGCGTTTCATTGCAGTTTTTCATTTTCTCGTTGAAGTTATTGGGGAAAATTTGCAACTGATCTCTAGAGTATCTGCAATATGAACTAACATGTGGTAGAGTTAAAATATGAACCAACAAGCAGTTTCGGCACAGATTCTGCAGCACATGGATAGGATACTGTGGATGTTGATTTTGGAAATTGCTGCAAATTTTCTTCCTGCAGATCCACAGCATATCAACTGTGTGAACATACCCTTCATGTATGTATTTTTTCTATTATTTCATCTTCAGATGATACAAAAAAGTAGTAATTGAACTTGAAGCAATCTGTACTGGCTAGAAATCTGGGTTCACATGTTACGTTACTGCATGTGTTTCTCAATTTTTAAAGGGGTTGTCTTTAAAGAAGTTTTCCAGTTGTAAAAAAAACATAATAATGTTCAGCTGCAGGAGCCTCATAAAATCCCTCGCTGTTCACCACTGCAAATAATTCATTAATCGCGTACTACTGTTTCTGTTCCTCTTCTATGGAATGGGACGTCACCGTTGCAACCAGCGGTCACATGCCACTCATTTACTGCACTGAAATGAACAGCTCTGAATGGTGATGTAAGTAGAGTATGTGATTGCTGTGGCCAATCAGAGGCTGTAGAAAGGGAACATAAATAGAAGACAAGATTCGCAGCGCAGGAACAGAGGACCAGAAGAAGGTAAGTATAGGCCCAGTTAGTTTTTTGTGGGGGGCAGTTCTTTTTTTGGGGGCCGCTAATGGGGCCCTGTGGATTACTATTTTTTTTTTGTTTACAACTGGACAAACCCCAATTTGGAATACAAGTGAAATTTGGGTTAATTTAAAAAAAGCAACTTTTTTTTAATTACTTGTGTTTTTGATCCAGTCGAAAAATGCAATGGGGGAGATTTATTAATAGTGTTTAACTCTTAGACCATTCTAAGTTAGACTAAACAGTCTTACAATGCGCCAGATTTATCATATGCTTAATAAAATCTGGCGAAGGTTTAAAAAAGTCTTGTTACTATATACCGGTGGATGAAAACAGGAAATTAACATATACACTATATAAAAAAACACATTCGCATGTTTTTTCACATAATTGACACTTGAAATCAGAAGTAAACCTTACCATTTGTAGGTCAATTAAGAATACCGAACGTTATATTATATATTTGCCAAATGACAGAGATATGAGAGGAGTATTTGGTAGCGTTAGCATTTCCTTCACAATGAATGACTTGGGTCCAAATATTTTGGTTGATCCTTCACAAGCGATCTCTAATAGTTGGGCCAGGAATTTTGATACAGCTACAGTTGGATACAGTACTCATTTCACTGTGGTATAATGATACAATCTTACCAGCTTCCGCAGCCATCTTCCAAGGTCTTTTACTTTGGTTCTTGGGACTTGATATGCACATGTCAAGACCAAAGCATGCTTCATTAATGAGAAATCAGAACCACTTTGCCTTCTGAGTGGTTGGAAGGCCTAGACCGTCCCATCTTGTTGTTGTACTTGCCGTATAAATTTGTTTGCTACAGATGAACGAGGACACCTTCCAAGGTATCTGGAAATTGAACACAAGGATGATCCAGACTTTTGCATGTCCTAAATTCTCTTCCTGATGTTCAGAAGCTTCCAAAGACTCATTTTTGGGCTTGTTCCAAATTGTTTAAAGGCCATAGTAATCCTAGTATATGTAAATTTGTGACTTGGTAGAAAGCCTAATTAAAATGCTTAAAAATGATTCTCGCCATTATTCTGGCATTTGGGCAAATATAAATAATTAGTGGGGTTATAAAAAAATACTAATGGACATAAAACAGGTAAAGGTTTATTTGATTTCACTTGTAATGACTAAAAAAAATGCAGTATGTGTCTTTTTATATAGGTATGTAAACTTCGCTTGGTACGTTTTCAACAATTTATACACCATCGTTAAGTTGGCCTTACTCTGATCTTATACACAGTCAACCACTACACATTCACAGATACATAATTTTGGTAGCATTCTCTTTGGCAAACTATCCGTGTAATGAGATAAACATCTGTAGACTTGTATGTCCTTTTGTCGGGTGTGGCTCACAAGTATCTGCGAAATGTTTAAATCACATTATTAAATGCTGCTTGTAAATATTGCACTCCCTTATTTTTTACGCAAAGTGTGCCAGATTTACTGCGTGCAACTGCCTGATAAATGATGCGCCCAGTGTGTAAACCAGGCATTGTGACATTTAATTGCACTGATACAGATCGTGTCAACACCTAAACTTTGCCTAGCATGTCACACCAGCATTATAGTTAGCCCCTGTCAACTGTGCAGTGGTTCTCACCCGTTATGACCAGTAAAGATGTCCTTTAATGCTGTATAGTGCCTAGCGCCTTCCACCTCTTTAGCACGAGGGTGGTTAGAGTGTCTCGGTAGGGCTGTCAGAGCCATGCCTGTGAATTGTTAAAAAGGAGTAGTGTTGAGGTGTGCTCCAGAGCTCTGAATCCAAGATGGGCTCCACTCCCTCTATTGGTGCCGGTCTTTTGCACCTGGACCTTTTCCATCCCTGGTTACTGTGTCTATGGTCTTGAGGGCCACATAAAATGACGTGGAGGGTCAGATTTAGTTTGACATGTGTGCACTAATGGAAGATAATTACATCATGAGCTCCAACTGTGGTAAAGAAGGCAATGGGAATCAGTATGAAGATGTCTTCGTTTTGGGATTATTTAATATGAAGTGAGACTTACCCGTGTGGATCGTTACAGAGAATCTTACGCGATTTTAGGGCACAACACTGAGAAGTGTCTGGAAAAGACTGGGTTAGTCAGTGCTCCTGTCACTTTCTGTTGGCTGCAGCTCCCAGTGTAGAAGAACAGGATTCCAGATGTGAGCTGAAAGCGCGCTAACAAAACACACAGATCTTTCATCATTACAACAGTCCGTTCAATGGACAATGTGAAGCAAAGGAGAGAGTCTGCAAGAATAAGGTTATTTATCATCCTCTAGAAAGACACTGATGACCAAGAGTGATTAGCAGGACATTCCAAGCCTATAATACAGCTTGTACGTGGTATTATCGGGACGTCTAATCGCAGCTGTCTATTCTGTTACTGAGGCATGAAGTAGACAATGCTGGTATCCAGGAGGTCAGTCATCTCACAGCACTCATCTGCTCTGCATAAGAGTCATTGACCTCTGTAGGCCACATGTCTTCACTCATAACCTTATGATTGGTCCACATTGCCCTACACAAAGGACAGCACAATCCCAGCAGCTACCACTGTACTGCTAAGGCTTTTTTTTCCCTTTTTTTTTTTTTTTAAGTGCTCAATAGGAGGGATTAAAAATCGCAAAAACAGTCAATCACTGGTCTCAGCGGTCCGGTGCTTTTCATCCAGAAAGCCCTCAATGTGGCCAGCCTTGTGACCAATGAACACCACCTCATCAGGGGTGAGCACCAGCGGTGGTGCTGGAACAGGGTCAGTTTCAAAGCTAAGTTAAAGGGATTGACTACTTAAAAAAAAAAAATTAAATGACATTGGAGCCAATGTGGGTGAAAAAATAAACAGATATGTTTCCTGGAATTTGCCACCCATATGCTCCTCTTCACTTCAAGGTTTTCGTCCCGACACAGAGGAAAGGCTAATGCTCTATTCACAACCTCCTGCTTAAAGGGGTTGTCCATTCTTTTAAAGGGGTTTTGCCACGATCTCATTTCATACCTCCTGTATCTAGCTCTCAGCTCTGTGTGCATCAGAAGGGGGTGTGGCTGATTTTGTTGGAATTGCTTATCATGTGGACCCAGCAGGATGACTTCACCAGGACCCTTTTTGCCTTCTCTATGTACAGAATGGTGCTGTTTAGTATAAAGCTGTAATAATAACTACTTTGTACTCAGTGTGTAAAGTTTTTTCCTCACCAGACACAAGGGTCCTAGGCTTTCAAATACCTGGAGGAAACCAACCTTGTGGGATTTTTCTTTCTCTTTGTAATGCACTTACCTCATTAGGTTTCTTTATTTTTATTAATTTGCACAATGTATTGACTAATATAAGCGAGTACAGAGCTGGAGTACAATGACAACACCTGGGGGTTTGAACACTCTGTACGCTGCCTAAGAGGAGAGGTGATGTGTCTGAGCATGCGAGACCTGATGACGGAAGCTATCAGCCCCTGGTCGTAGTCCCCTGAAGACGAGCTTTTATGGTATAACTATGGATAAATTTTGGGGCAGCTAAAACATAAAAACAGTTGCTGAATGTTTAATAATATTGAATGGTGAAAATGTTTTATTATTTATTGCTGTAAGAGTCCCCAGTCGAATTTGTACTTCGTGGCATTTTACAATTGATTATAACTGTGCTAACCCCCATTTATATACCCCCCCCCCCCCCCCCCCCCCCCCCCCCCCGGTGCTCTGGTAGGAGTGGAGTTCTACAAGCTATAAGAAAAACTTCAATGGGTGTTTGCATCCATAGTCGAAATAAAAAAATGACATGGGCTCAGAAGAGCTTAAAAAAATTAATACTCACAGTCACCTAATATGTTCGATCTTTCACTCCACTCTTGGTCACAGTGGACGCAGCCAAGCCTAGAAGTGGAATGGAGAGAGGATCACTGGACAACTCCAAGAGCGACGAGGGTTCGGCGGGGGGCGACAGCTATGGATAGTCATCAGGTTTTACAGGTTTGTTTCTTTTTTTTTACCCACCCTTAATGCCCCAATGTCAGACGTACTTTTTTTCTGATTCAGACATTCTCCGCTATAAAGGAGGGTATGTCTACCGATGCATCCGTTTCAACTGAAAATGAGCCACAAGCCAGTCTTGCCATCTGTACTTTCATGGTCGAGGCTGTGGTGTGCTCAGGAGGTTTCTATAGCAGTGATTCGCATATGTAGCTTCCGCATTCAAGCTCTTATAATTTGCTACTGACATGAGCACTCTGAAGCTTTCTGCTCTAAAGGTAAACAAGTAAGTTGCAGTGTTCCTTTGTCTTGTTAGAGATAAGCACATCTGTCTCTAAGCTGCCAGCCAGTTCCATGTTGCCAACTTTTGTGTGTGACGTCAGCTGCTCTTATCAGCTTCACGAGAAAAAGCTAGAGAGGCAGTTGATGGTAACCTAGAGAAACCTGTGTACACTCAGAGCAGATAAAATCTCTCTTAACTCCTCAACAAAGCAATGTATTTGGGAAAAAGTCTTCATTGACCCTTGTTGAAAGATAATCTTTATAGTGAGACAACTCGTAAAAGTGATTTTTTATGTTTTTAACCCCTCACAGCAAGCAGACCAAAAAAAAATAGTCAATGGACAACTCCTTTAAACAGAACCTTTTCATAGATTTGTGCACACCAAACCACCAGCACTGGGGCATAGTAAACCAGCCCCTGGCAAAAATCAGATAGATAGATAGATAGATAGATAGATAGATAGATAGATAGATAGATAGATAGATAGATTAGATAGATAGATAGATAGATAGACTAGATAGATAGATAATAGATAGATAGATAGTAGATATATAGATAGATAGATAGATAGATAGATAGATAGATAGATATAGATTAGATTAGATTTTACCCAGAAAATAAGACAGTGCCTTAAATTAATTTTTGCTCCTAACGACGCGCTAAGCCTTATTTTCCGCAGATGTCTTATTTTTCAATGAAAAGAATTCCCATTTATTGTTGAACAACCTATCAATGGTACATTTACTGATCCCCGATATTTATGAACAAAAAGAAACATTTGTTCAAAGACAGTCAATTTCTTGGGACTCCATTTCTTTTAGAATCACTGGCCCCAATCTCGCGTATCTAGCAATAGCACTTTCTTTAAATGAGCACCTCTTGTCCATATAGCCTCTTACACAAGGTAAAATCTATCTAAATTATCTGCTAACACTAATGTTGCGTGGGGGAGCGTAGCAATCTGCCGCTAGGTCTTTTTTGGGGGAGGCTTATATTTCCAAGCTTGGAAAAAATTGTTTTTTTTGGGGGAAGAAAAAACAGGCTGGTAGATTTGGATAGATGGGATAAAAATTTTGGAAGATAAATTTTTTAAGATCGAGGGGTTATTTTTCTTTTATGTTCTGGATCGTTATAAAATTTCTGCTCGGTAACTTCCGAGCAACGCTTGTTTTAGATAACTCTTCTTATTTTAAAAAAACCTATACCCAGTTTTTTGTAACCCAGATGTTTTTCCATCGATGGTCAAATGCTATGAATATTTAGTATCTCCCAAAATACAAAGTTTCGGCGACATTCGTTAGTGTAAGCGAACATAGTCTTACTAAACATAAACAAAGTATTACATTTCTTGGTCTTTGAAGATAAAATATCCCTTTTTGCTCGGTAATGGTAAGTATACGTCTGAGATTTCGGATGCATATACAATCTAGGCGGTCGTAATGGCCTCTTGCAGCGTCCTGGGTTGTCTGCACACAAGTGAACAATAAATGGTTATAATTAGCAGTTTTGTGGGCTGTGTAATTAAAGCCTTTCTAGTGTTTCTAATTATATCTGTAGTACAGGATGTTTTTTGTCCGGTTCTGTCTTACAAGTGAATGTGCACAGCTAAGATGTCCGTTATGGTAAAGTCTTAGGTTGTTTGGGTTGTTTTATCCTTTCCCTGGGGCAAGCTTTAAAACCTACACAAAAAAAAAAAAACATCTGCTTTTCCAGCAAAAGCACTGCCCTTTATTTTTGGGAAAGGACCTTTGACAAAGCAATTTATAACGAGACCTTTCAGTACAAAACAGTCATTTTGTTACCACAGTTGTATACTGCCACCTTGTGATAGAAGTGTGTGACTGTTGTAATGTGCATTGGATGTTGTCTGCATTATATGCAGTTTCCATGAAGAAAGCCGTCTTTGTAGTGCCACCTGCAGGTTAAAACCCAGTACAGCAGTCCATGAAGTTACAATGGTCTTGATATTCAATAACTTCTTCACCTTTTTCAGGACATTGTTTATTGAATGTGGTTTCAATATACAATAATAGACACTGCCGGCCTGCAGCACGTGATAGATAAAAGATCCAACCAATTGTTATGACCATTTTACTGGTAAACTATCTGCATTAGTGCAGAACATGCAGTGATTTCTGGTCCCTTTAGTGGGGGCCCTTTTTCCCAAAGGGGTACAAGTTGGCGGGGTTTAAACTACACTTTTCCGTTTGCTCTTAATGTATTAGTGCAGTGCAGCAATGATTGGGATTAGTGGCGCCTCTTACGTACAGTGCGTACTCGTCCTGTACTCTTTAATGTATTAGTGCGTGCATGCAGTGATTGGCGGTCTGTGTGCCTCTCTACAAACAGTGCGGTACTACATGTCCTGTACTGCTCTTACATGTGCCAGGATGAGCAGCTCCTTTGGTTACCAGGTGACAGCACACCCATTTTTTTTTGGTGCATTGGGCCTCATTTATCAAAATTGTCTTAGTGTAAGACTGTCCTTGTTGCCCTGGGAAACCCAAATCAGACTCAACTTTTTTTTTTTCCCAAGCTTTAAAAAAAAAATTTTGAATTTTGAGCCGATTGGTTACTTTTGCAACAAAGCCCTCTTACCAAAGAAAATTTTGATAATTGAGGCCCATTGGTGTATAAAGCCCCTCATCATAGGAAAGTGTTTCGAGCTCTTTCTGATGTTTAGGGAAAGGGAATTGCCTTATATGGATTAGTATCTGCCTAATTACCTTTTCATTTTACATTATATTGGGTGACGTTTTTGGGGCTTTAGAAGCAGTCAACAGTTTTTCAAAAATTAGGGTTTCCCAAACATACAATGGTCATCCGGGGAACCAAATTTAAATATTTATGTTGGGGGAAACTGCCGTAAGGACTGTGTTTACCCAAACCCCGGGAAAAATAAAGGGAGGCCCTGAATTTTGATATATCTGGATTAGTAAATACTTGTATTCACTGTAAACTAATACATCTGGAGCATCTTCTCTGATTGGTTCAGCAATACATTTCTAGGAGGAATAACAGAGGAACAGCACAACACAGAGTTACAAGAGAAGATGCTCCAGAATTGTTATTTCCCAGGGAACTTAAGGATTTAAAAAAAAACAGACTTGTCTTTAACTCCTTACTGACATGTGATTAAAAAATTTTTCTCTTCCCGATATAGTTGTATGAGGAGGACTCACGCAGAGATGCGGCGGGTGCTGGCTGATTATTCCAGCTGACATCCACCACTAACAGCTGGAAATGGAGCCGGCTTTGATCCCTGCTGTTTAACCCTCTAGACGGTGCAGCAATCGCAGTCACAGCATCTAAATGAATGTGGAACAGTGCTGAGCAACATTCCTCCCTCCGATCAACCCCCCTGCGACAAGTTCTTGGGGTGGCGAACCGTTACCATGGCAGCTGGGCGTCTAATGGAGGCTTCCATAGCTGCTATTACTTGCTGTAGTAATAGAACCATCGACAGGGTACCCCCTACTCTATTATCTATATAATGAAGAAGGGTGTACAAGCGAAGTAGCTATCCGTTTTCTTTCTTCTTTTTTTTTTTTTTTACCCACTCTGGCCTCAATGTCATTTAATTTTCTTTTTTTTTTTTTGCAGGTTAGTGAAGTTTTTACTGTTACCATTTTGGGTAGTGTTCTTTTTTTTTCATTTTTATTCCCAAACTTTGGAAAAAAGTGGCATTTTTTTCTTCCTATGGTGTTCACTTTATGGGATAAATAATAATATATTTAAATAGATTGGATTTTACGGACACAGCTATACCGATTATATTTAACTTTTTTTATTTATAAAATAGCAAAACGGGTTTTAGAACTTTTTGCTTTTGTCCTCTTAGCTTAACTGACTTGTAGGGTGGCGGGATCGCTTGTACACTGTTCTACATATTTAAAATATGGAATAGTGTACCTAATGGCTCTTCTTTACCTTGTATAGGATTGTAAGATGGCAACCCTTTTGGGTGAATTTTAAACCCGTCGGCACCTCATAATCTTGTTGTGGCGGGGTGGATTACTAGAGACTGGAACAGTACACCACATACAGTGGGGAAAAAAAGTATTTAGTCAGCCACCAATTGTGCAAGTTCTCCCACTTAAAAAGACGAGAGGCCTGTAATTGACATCATAGGTAGATCTCATATAGAACAAAATTAGAAAAAAACCGAAAAAACAATTGTTGTTTTTGGAAAAAAGTTTTGCAAATTAGGTGGAAAATAAGTATTTGGGCAATAAAAAAAAGTTCATCTCAATACTTTTTTATATTTCCTTTGCTGGCAAGAAGAGGTCAAACGTTTTCTGTAAGTCTTACAAATTGGGACACAGTTATGGTTGTTGGCCCATTCCTTTATGCAGATCTCCTCTAGAGCAGTGATGTTTTGGGGGTGTCGCGGGGAACACGGACTTTCAAATCCCCCAAAAGGGTTTTTTATGGAGTTGAGATCTGAGACGGCTAGTCCCCTCCATACCTTGAAATGCTTCTTACAAAGCCATCCTTCTTGCCCTGACGGTTGCTTGGGATCATTTTCATGCTGAAAGACCCCGCCCGTTTCATCTTCAAACCTTTGTTGATGGAAAAGGGGGTTTGCACTCAAAATTTTCCCGATCAGGCCCCTTCATTCTTTTATGTCAAGATCAGTCACCCTGGTCCCTTTGCAGAGAAACATCCCGAAACATGTGTTGCCCCCCCCATTTTCTTCCTCCAACACAAAGAGTTGTGTTTTTTTCCCAAAAAGTTTACTTTGGGTTAATTGACAAATGACATACTCCCAATCTCTTCTGGATCATCCAAAAGTTCACAAACTTCGACGGGCCGGACATGACGGGTTAGCAGGGGGGGCACGTTTGGGACTGCAGGTTTAGTCCCTGGCAGGTTTTTTTATGATGGTAGCCTTTTTTACGTTGGTCCAGCTTTGAGGTCATTCACTAGGGCCCCCTTGTTCTTGGATTTTTGTCACTGTTCTTGTGATCATTTTACCCCCCGGGGTGAGGTCTTGAGGGCCCCCCCGAGAGGGGGATTTCATGGTCTTGAGTCTTCCTTTTTTAATATTGTCCCCCACAGTTGATTTTCAAACCCCGCTGCTTGCTTGCAAAAATTCAGACTTCCCAGCCTGGCGGGCTACCATTTTGTTTCTGGGGTTCCTTCAAAAGTCTTTTTGGGCTTCACATAGTGGAGTTTGGAGTGTACTGTTTTGGGGTTTGGGCAGGGGTTTTTTATCTGATAACCATTCAAACAGGTGCCATTACTACAGGTAATGAGTGGAGGGCAGAGGAGCCTCTTAAAGAAGAAATTACAGGTCTGTGAGAGCCAGAAATCTTGCTTGTTTGTAGGTGACCAAATACTTATTTTCCACCATAATTTGCAAATAAATTATTTCCAAATCAGACAATGTGATTTTCTGGATTTGTTTTCTCATTTTGTCTCTCATATTTGAGGTCGACCTATGATGTTAATTACAGGCCTCTCTCATCTTTTTAAGTGGGAGAACTTGCAAAATTGGTGGCTGACTAAATACTTTTTTTTCCCCAATGTAGTTTTTCAATCCCTTAGATGCCATGGTCGCATATACTATGGCATTTAAGGGTTAAACAGGCCGGGATTGGTGTTATTGCTGAACCCGGCTGCTAGCGACAGGTCCTGGCTGTAACCAATGGCCATTACCTGCTGGGTAAGAAGCAGACTCATCAAATGAGCCTGCTCCATACTCCCTTCTTGACATTATAACTTAGTTCTGTCTTTTTTCAGGAAGGGGTTCCCCTTGGCAACATCAGATACTACCAAGAAATGTGCACAATTCACTTTACATGTACTATAATGTGATGCCTTAGGAGCGCAGCCTACCCTGTATCTTGTATGTTATGGCTGACATTCTGCTGTATCATCTGAGATCGCAGATAACTCTGACTCCAACCATTTAACACTCGGTGAACAGTAACCGCAGCGTCGAAAAAGTTTGGTAGAGGGCAAGGGCTTCATCTATAACCCATCGATCCCGTAATGAAGAAATTGCAGGACAATGTGTTTTCATGGTTTCCTGAAGATTAACCAACCTTGTACATGTATTAGACCCTGTCACAATGCCTATCACTATACACTGTCATAATACACTGCAATAGTGGGGTTTTTCATACAGTGAGGCAGACAAAATTTATGCTTAGTGCTATAGAAAGCATTTAATCTTAGTAGGTCTAAAATTTTGTGTTTACTGAGCACATAAAATATTTTGTAGAGATGAGAGCTCCTATTCAGATAGAGAACTTCATATCCCCTGTTTTCCTTTATACGTACATAGGGCGACATGTATCTATGGGGCTGCACCAGTATTCTGGCGTCCTTGCAGCCCAAAAACTGGCACAGCCCTGTGCGTTCGATGTATGAGCAGGCACACTCCAAAATTAGGCGCATTATAAAGTGCATGCGGCACTTTGTGACACACCTGAGATCGGGGGCGTGCAGGAGGCAGACGCACTACAACCGTACAAAGCTACACATTTGTAGCTTCAGTACGGCAAATCCAGGCGCGATACTGCTTTAAAAGTGGATTACCTGAGCCAGAAATGTCGATTTGTAGCTAGAAAGCGCTAAATCTATGACCTGAAGTACAACAGATTCAGGCACATTCGACGCTACTAATGTGCGCAATAAAAATGCCGCCTGGTCGCCAAAAATTATGCATGTCGCCCATAGAGTTACAGTATGACATTCTGGCTTCTAATGGCTGCCACTAGGGGGAGTCTACTGCATACAGATATATGACTTCCACTGATCTCTATACTAGTTGTATAAATCCATGTGCAAGAAGTTTCTTTTGGTGACAGATGTAGACTAAAGTAATCATTTAACATTATGGGTGTATAGTTACTTCAAACAAGCAGCCGTAGTTATGCCCATGTTTCATATCTTTTGATTACTGTATATAACGGCTGGATAGAGTGGATCCTTTGGATCATCGCAAGTGGTGATATAAGCCAAGTCAAGGAGCAGAGTCTAAGTAGTCTCTTGATATTTACCAGAGCCTGCTGCAAGGCAGGTTGCATTTGTTGAGGCGGGAGACTACCAGACCACTACCCATGACATGACTTCCTTGCGGTGGCATCCGGGTTGCAGCATGGTACAGAATCGGTAGACAAACTCGTGGTCGGGGACAGGCAGAAAGGTCAGGGCAGGCAGCAGGCATACATGGTCAGTGGGCAAAGGCAAAGGGTCCGATACATGGTAGATCAGGAACACTCTGGGTTTCTCGAAGTCTAAGGGCACCATAGATAAGGCAGGGAGTGCAGGATGTAGGCAGAAGATATAGGGTCACCGCCCGGCAATTAGCCAATTACCGGTGCGCTGGCCCTTTAAATGTTACCGATCTGGTGTGTGCCCTGGGGAGAGAGGACACGCGCTCCAGCAAGCAGGAGCGTGGAGTGGTGAGTACTGGGCAGCAGCACACGGCGCCATTCATAGTACCCTAGTACCATTCTACCCTCTCAGGGACTCTGCTGAGAGGGTACAATTTCTGCCGCGGTCTGATGTTTGGGTCACAGGAGCACCCATGACAATGTATAAGTTTGTGTATAAAAGAAAGTAATATAGAGACACATACTGAAACAATCCTATTGGATATTATTGCCCACGGGAATGTCATAGATTGGTTGTTTTTTGCATTTTGTTAGATTACTTAAAAGTGCAACTACATTTCAGAAACATTTAAACTTTTTTTTTTTACAACCAAGACAGAACCAATCATATGGATGTACATTACTTGTAGACCCATCTGGAAAAAGAAGGCAAAAATCTATTTAAAAGCAACACCCAATATCTGTCAAAGAGCAAAAGTTTTGGGTTTTTTGACTTGTTTACCACTAGAGGAGACTTGGCAATATTTTCATGTCTTTGGGTTTTCTTGATGATTTGTCTCTAAAACCGCAAAGGAGTGAGTGAGCCATAACTACAGAGCGGCCTGACACCAGGCTAAGAAAGTTCTGGATGCATTTTGCACACAGTTATATGTGGGGTATTGTAATTATTATTTTAAGCTCGTTATTTTAAAGCTGAATAGCATAGAACAGCACCTCACATTTGGGTGGAGATTTATCATTTACTGAGGTATGATGATTATAAGCTGTTTTCTGTATATTGAAAGTAATATGTAGACAGAAATGTTTCCTTCTTTTGCATTTTTATCCATTTTATAAAACCAATAGAGAAAAGCTAAGGCTATGGTTATACTGTATTCAGTTTGGCTCCCATAAGGTAGATATACATACACTGCCAGTCAAAAGTTGTACAACATCTCAAATTTTACACAATTTAATAAATGTACTTTGTAAGAAAATGAAAGAAGAAAGAAGATAAAATGAATAAAAAATAATGGATAACTTTGTTTTAGCAAATAAAATCTAGATTATCTGATTCTTCCAAGTACCCACCTCTAACTGATTTAACAACTTCACATAATTGAGGCATTCTTTCTACAATTGCATTCAGATATTGTTCCGAAATTTCTTCCCAATACTATCACAGAAGTTTCCACAAATTTGCTGTAGGTTGGTTTGCTTTCACCCTTCTATCCAGTTAATCCCAAACAAGCTCAATGGGGTGTAAGTCTGGAGATTGTGCAAGCCATTCCATTCTTTGAAGCTTGCCAGCTTCTTCTAGTCTTCGTAGGTATTGCTTTGATAACCTAGAAGTATGTTTTGGATCATTGTCTTTCTGTAATATGAACCCTTGATCAACTATATAGCAGAGGATATTGCCTGATGCATCAGAGTACTGTGGTAGCCATTTTTGTCCTCGGTGCCAGTCACCCTGTCCAGACCATTATGCTTCCTCTTCCATGTTTGAGACTTGGGGCCACATGTATGAAACGGTTTTGGTCTAAAACTCACTTTTTTGCCCATAGGTTTCTAGTGAGGTTTAGACCAATACAGTTTCATACATGTGGCCCTTTGTGTCACACGGTGAGGAACCACTCTTTTACCTACTCGACGATGTAGAAAAATCCTTGTTATGTACCAAAGATGTCAAATTTTGATTCGTTAGTCCATAAGAGCTTCTTCCACTCTTCTGTAGTCTACTGGAAGTGCTGATGGGCCCAGGCAGGTCTTTTTGTATTTTGCAATTCTAGCAGTGGCTTTCTTACTGATACTTGACCTGTAAAACCTGCAGACAGAACTCTTCACAGTGGAAATGGAAACTTGTTTACCTCTTGCTGCATTAAGCTGTGCTTGAGGATTTCGAGCTGTGAAATGTTGATCATGCAAATGGTTAACTCATAAAAACTTGTCATCTGATTTTGTGGTGGCCTTTGGATTCCTCCAGTTTTGAAATGCCTTTTGATGATATAGGAAACTGTACTGGCTGTCACCTTGGATTTCTTGGCAATTTCTCTGTAGGACAGGCCTATACTTCTAAGTGTTATAGTTATTTGTCTTTTTTGTTAGTTGCCTTTTTATTGCCAATATGATACCAGTGCGCTCTGTCCTGAACCAAACTGTCCAAATCCTGACCTAGAGGTTGTTGTAATGCAGTCTGTTTCAACACTGGTTATATAGAATATGCTATGTGTAGCACTACTCTACGGGATCAGGGATGAATCTACTATAAGTGGGACTGCACCTGGCACTACTTAGTTACATAGTTAGTATGGTTGAAAAAAGACACGTGTCCATCATGTTCAACCAAGGGTGGGTAAAATGTGGTTGAAGGGCGGGAGACAAGGATTTTAAGCCCAGCCTCCCCACTGGTTAATGCCCTGAAACCCACAAGGCAAGAACCAATCTGCTCCAGTGGAGACCCAATCTCTGACCCCAGAGCAGCCACCAGCCAGGATCCAGAATTTTACATGGCGACGTACGTATTAATATTCTTTAGTTCCAGGTAGGTATCTAAGCCTTTCTTGAAACTCCCAACTGTTTCTGCTGTGACCAGCTCCTCAGGCAGGCATTCCACAGATCTACAGTTCTTAGAGTGAAGAACGCTTTTCTTCTCTGGAGATTGAATCCTTTTTTTCTCTAGCCGAAGGGAATGTCCCATTGTCTTTTGAGGGGGCTTTACTTGAAATAGTTTTTCACCATACTTTTTGTAGGGACCATTTATATATTTATATAAATTAATCAGGTCCCCCCGAAGCCGTCTTTTCTCAAGACTCAATAAGTTCAATTCTACTAACCTCTCCTCATAACTAAGATGCTACATTCCTTATAGGTTTGGTTGCTCGTCTTTGCACTCTCTCTAGCTCCATTACATCTATTCTATAAACTGGGGCCCAGAACTGAACAGCATATTCTAAGTGAGGTCGCACCAATGCTTTATACAGTGGTAGACGTATATCCTTGTCCTGCGAGTCCATGCCTCTTTTAATTCACACCGATATCTTACTTGCCTTAGAGGCCGCTGATTGACACAGCATGCGTTTCTGTAGTCTATGAGCTACAAGTCCGCCCAGATCTTTCTCAACAAGTGATTCTCCAAGTTTTTCTCCTCCTAGGACATATGATGCCTGCAGATTATTCGTACCCAGATGCAGAACCTTATATTTATCAACATTGAACCCCATTTGCCAAGTGGATGCCCAAAAACTCAGTGTGTCCAGGTCTGCTTGCAATTTATGAGCATCTTCCATAGATTGCACTACCCTGCATAGCTTGGTGTTATCTGCAAAAATAGAAATCATGCTATTGATCCCTTCCATTGTATTGTTAATAAATACATTAAATAAAAGAGGACCCAATACTGAGCCCTGGGGCACACCACTCACAACCGGGGTCCACTCAGAGTAGGAGTCATTTACCACCACTCTCTGAGTACGATCCAAGAGCCAGTTTTTAATCCAATTACACACTGTTATCTATAACCCAATGGATTCTAATTTACCCAATAAATACTTCTGAGGGACAGTGTCAAACGCCTTTACAAAGTCTAAAAACACAATATTCACTGTCCAGACTTCTACTCACCTCTTCTGTGCTTAGAAAAAACATGCTAGCAATCACTTATAATATTGTATTATTCCACATATTCCTGTATATAGTCCCTTATGAGCCCCTCAAATATTTTTCCCACAACAGATGTTAAACTTACTGGTCTATAATTACCTGGGCAAGACTTGGAGCCTTTTTTGAAGATGGGAACTACTTTTGCCTTGCGCCAGTCTCCTGGCACTTCGACTAGCACTCCTCGCGTGGTTCAGGAACGAATCTCCTATAAGTGGGACAGCACCTGGCACTACCTGATGGAGATTATGTCTAGCACTACTCTAGGGGGACCATGGCTGAATCTACTATAAGTGGGACTGCACATGGCACTATTTGATGAAGACTATTTTTAACACTACTGCAGGGGTAATATGCCTGGCACCAATATAGGGGGTTTGAGACTGGCACTACTCTCAGAAGTTTATAATATAAAAAAAGCAGGTGACATCTGAGAAATTTTCCTGCTCTTCTTTCCTTCTACCTAAAGTTGCAGATGATGCATTCATGATCCTCATCATTTCATAAAACCAATACTTCTTAAGAGTCCAAAGCCTTCTTTTCGCTCACGTTTCACAGAGAATGTTTATACGCCTTAGGATGTTTTCACTCAAAGTTGTTTGTCGATGTTTCATTGAATATCAGTCGGATTGTGTTGGAGTGCTGTGTGGAGCAGCCCTCTTCCTGCCATAAATAAGATTACCTTGGTTTCACTTGTGGAGCGGACTATTCCTTGGAGTAATGAATTTCCTCTGTGCCTCTGAGTAGATAAACATGGTTCTCATTAAATTTTTTTCCATAGTCTGTCACAGTTAAATTATTAAGCAGACCGTTAACTCTATGAATGCATTTGAGTTTTGAACTTTGTCTCCCAAGAAGTCTCGCAACGTGTGTCTGACCAGCGCTGGAAGTAACCGAGAACAGAGCAAGCTCACCACAGCTATGTCTCCAGAGAGCAATGGAGTTCTGAAGAAAAACACAGGGCAGCAAAGCTTGTTTACTCTAGTACATGGTGAAGACATTTTCTGCATGGAAGTTTGCACATACTGCAGATTTTCAAATACACAGTATGTCAATTATTTTGTGGATTTTTAGCTCAAATTTATCTTCACTTTAATAGAGCAGGGGGGAAATTCACAGTGATTCCTTCCCCATTCCCATGGATTTGGAGACATAAAGCACGCAGATTTGCACTGAAATCCATGTGGAAAATCCTTCCATTACATTAATGGGAATCTGTGCCACAGCTTGCATGGTGCACGTTTTTCCAACATGGATTTCGCAATCTATAGTGCGGAAAATTCTGTGTGCATTCTGAGCAGCATAAAGGATACAGCGGAATAAGTATAAGTGAAATAAGTATTGAAAGCGTCACCAATTTTCTAAGTAAATCTATTTCCAAAGGTGTTATTGATGTGAAATTCTCCCCAGATGTCAGTAACAACCCATCCAATCCACACAAGCAAAGAAATCAAATTATAAATGTTCATAAATTATGTGTTATAATGAGAAATGACACAGGGAAAAAGTATTGAACACTCTCACTGAAATGTATTTAAAACTTCATACAAAAGCTTTTGTTGGTGATGAAGCTTCAAGACATCTTCTTTATGGAGTAACTAGTCGCATGCATTACTAAGGTGGGATTTTGACCCAGTCTTCCACACAAACGCTCTTCACATCCTGAAGCTTCCATGGGCTCCTCCTATGAACTCTAAGCTTTAGTGAATTCCATAGATTTTCTATTGGATTCAGGTCAGGTGATGGCTGGACCATTCTAGCAGCTTTATTTTCTTTCTCCGAAGCCAACTGAGAGTTTCCTCGGTTTTGTGTTTGGGATTATTGTCTTGTTGAAATGACCACGATTCTTTTCTATTCATCATCCTAGTACATGGCAGTACAATTTTTTACCAGTAATTTCTCAGTATATATGTCAATTTGTGACTTTTAATGTTTTTATTTTATTTCATACTTTAAGTATTTTTTTTTTCACTTTAAATTTCAGTCCCCTTAAGGTACTTGACCACTAAGGGGTGCGATCATTAGCACACCCTTCTGAATTGTATAAACCATGTAGAAGAGTGTTTAAAGATGGCAGCTCAATTGCTTCCTACTTGGGGCAGAAAGTAATAAAAAGATAAATATGGTGGCAATGGAAGCCTTCATAAGGCTTCCAGATACCATGTTAATGGATCAGCACTCCATGATCTCACTGTGGGGGTTCTGATCACTTTGAGGAATGGTGCATAGCACCATTTCTCAAACATTTAAACCCTCTCAAAAGACCAACAGAGTGGGAGGATGGCGGCAGCACTAGATACATGGTAAGAAGTATGAGGAGTGTACGTTTTTTTTTATTTTCCAAGGTTTTCAAAATCCTAAATAAATGTAATAAAACAAAGTGGACAACCCCTTTAAGGATTAGTTTATCCTACTTTTTATTATAATAGTTTTTCTAACAGACATTTGATTTACAAATGTGACAGCTGCTGAAATTAGCCAATAGGGATCTTCTTTGAAAAACAACTTTGCGTTTTTTTGAGACAAAGCCAGCAGTAGATTTCAGAGAAATGGGAAATTTAAAAGAATTTATTCTTCTGCTTTCTGATGGATCCACTTCTGGCTGAAAAAATGGCATCAAAAACTACAGTGGTATGTCCAAAATTGGTGGTAATTGTGTTGTGTAGCTTGGGCACTATGTCCAGAAACTACAGGTTGTGCAGGTATACAAAAAAAATCTGCTTTTATTCCACCTCTAGAGAAACAACTCTACTATTGTTCATAGGTTGTGTCTGGTACTTCATTATCTTAAAAGGGAAGGAGCTGCGATACCAGTCATAGCCTAGGAACAAGAGTGACTCGTTTCTGGAAAAAAGGCTGACCATTTTTATTCTAATTTTAGAATTCTTCTTTAGGCCTACATTTTTCTTTTAATAATATGTGATTCTCATCAGTAATATTGCTTTGTAATTCCTTCTGCATTTGTATATCTGAGTTTTTTAATTTCGTTAAGAACTCGCATGTAGCTGGACCTGCCAAACTCTCTCCGAAACATCAGATAGCCAACATGATGATTTTTTTTTTCAGAACTCTTTTGTTCTATTTGCCATTAAAGGATTAAGTGGTTATTAATGATTTGTAATGAAGACTCCCCTCCTCCTTACTTTAAGGCAAGTCCTTATAAACCCCGAAGAACCTTTGTGCTATGTTTTATGAGAGATGCATAATCTAACCGGTCTGAAACTCTGCCCAAAAGACTCCTCTGCGTCTAATGTGAATTACCTTGGCGGCTGTCCACTTACTGGCTGCGCTAACCAACAACTATTGCGGCACCATTTCCATTTCGTTATTATTGAACGTTTTGTGGGTTACATTTCTGTTCCCATTTCATGGCCGCTACATATAAATCTGCATCTCTTGCCTATTATATCACTGTTTGGATTGGATACGATAATCGCACTGCAGAAATCCCTAGGCAGAGTACAGAGTACAGTTCCGCAGCTGTGGAAAGTTGGAGCCATTTGCTTGTGTTTCTTTAGTAACGCTATAGTGTAATTCATCAGGTGTACATGGATGTGCTGTGACAGTTTTATTGCCAACATGACCCACAACAATACTGCACTATGAAAAGAAATCTAATTATACCAATTGTCAAAGGAAATAATATGAAATAATGGTCGTGAAGCAAGGAAAGCCTACTAAGTGATGAGAGAGTATTACATTACATCCAGTATTGCTGTATATATACTACATGCAGTGATAATACAGATTACTGGTGTTCATATGTTTCGGAAAATTGTGTGACCTGAGAAGAAGCTTGTGTTGTAATTATTTCATGAAGGAGAAAACGACAAATGGTTCCCTGTATATTAAACCTGATTTTATACTACTTCAATTGTTACTACAGAGGAACTTGTCATGGTGAATTCAATAATAGAGTTCAGAAAGTGTCTGGATGCATTTCAAGAGCACAATAGCATAACTTGTTATAATGACTAGGACTCTGGAGAAGGATCGTTGATCCAGGGATTTATTCCGATTGCCAGATTGGAGTTGGGAAGGAATTTTCTCCCTAAAATGAGGACAATTGGCTTCTGCCTCATGGGGGTTTTTGCCTTCAACACTTTAGCACAATAGGCTGAACTGGATGGACGTCCTCTCTTTTTTCGGCCTTACAAACTAAACTATAACTATATACAGGATTTAAATTTCTCACATGTTTAATTTGGTTTAGTTGCATAACTGTCGCGCTTACATCTTCAAAGCATGTGATACATCTAAGAGTCAGCAGGGTGTCGTTGCAAAAGCTTTGGTGGACCCGCAAACATAGTCTAATCTTCAACTACCTTTGGGATTCAAATTGATTAGTGTAAGTCTCTCCCTAAGGTGTGACCATTAGAGAGCTGTTGTATGGCCAGCGACCTGGGGTGCACGATACAATCTAAAACCAATAAATATTAGAAATGTTAATTAGTGGACAGAATGTCATTGGCCAATCAAATTCATACTTGGCAAAACTTACTTGAAAAGGCTAAAAGACTATATAAAGCGCATCATATGATTCTGTTGCTAAGCTTTTAAAGAAGCATGCTTGTTTTCTACTTGCTGTTTACAGCATTGTTGTATAGAAATTAGATCAAAATCTATATTATAGATTGAAAAAGTGAATGTAGACATATTATGACTGATTTCATCACCCCTAACAAAAATACACTGCTCCAAAAAATAAAGGCAACACTTAACACAATGTAGCTCCAAGTCAATCAAACTAATGTGAAATCAACCTGTCCAGTTGTGAATCAATACTCATTGTGAATCAATTTCTCCTGCTGTTGTGCAAATGGAACAGACAACAGGTAGAAATGAAATAAGACAACCTCTATAAAGGAGTGGTTGAGCAGGTGGTAGCCAGAGACCATTTCTCAGTCCTCATCCTTTTCATCTGTTGTTTTGGTCACTTTTGCATTTTGTTATTGATCTCACCCATAGAGGTAGCATGAGGTGGTGTATACAACCCACAGAAGTTGCTCAGGTAGTGGAGCTCATCCAGGATGACACCGCAATGTGGGCTGTGGCAAGAATGTTAGCTGTGTCTGTCAGCACAGTGTCCAGAGCATGGAGCAGATACCAGGAGACGTGAAGGGGGCCATTGGAGGGCAACGACCCAGCAGCAGGGCTGCTACCTGCTCCTTTGTGCAAGGAGGAACAGGAGGAGCAGTGCCAGAGCCCTGCAAAATGACTTCCAGCAGTCCACTAATATCCATGTGTCTGCTCACATTGTCAGAAACTCCATGAGAGTGGTATGAGGGCCCGACGTTCACAAGTCAGTGTTGAGCTTACAGCCCAACACCAAGCAGAGCGATTGGCATTTGCCAGAGAACACCGTCTGGAGACACCTTGGAGGATTTTCTGCTGCCTGCAACATGACTGGTTTGACAAGGGGTCAGTAATTGTGTGGGGAGGCATTTCTTTGGAGGGCCGCACAGCCCTCCATGTGCTAGCCAGAGGTACCCTGACTGCCGTTAGGTACTGGGAGGAGATCCTCAGACCCATTGTGAGACCATATGCAGCGAGCCCTAGGTTCTTTCTGATGAATTACAATGCTGTTCCTGCATGATGAAGGTATGGACTAGCTTGCCCACTAAGTAGACCTGAATCCAATCAAGCACATCTGCAACATCATGTCTTGTTCCATCCACCAATGTCATGTTGCACCACAGACTGTCCAGGAGTTGATTGATTCTTTAATCCAGGTCTGGGAGGAGATTCCTTAGGAGAACATCCGCCGCCTCATCAGGAGCATGCCCAGGTGTTGTAGGGAGATCATACAGGCACAAGGAGGCCACACACTACTGAGTCTCATTTCATTGTCTAGAGCAGGGGTGTCAAACTGCCGGCCCTCCAGCTGTTGGGAAACTACAACTCCCTTCATGCCCACTGTTATAGATTATAGAAATGCATGATGGGAGTTGTAGTTTCCCAACAGCTGGAGGGCCACCAGTTTGACACCTGTGGTCTAGAGTCATTTCCACTGAAGTTGGATCAGCCTTAAATTTGATTTCCTCTTTGAATATCATTCCAAATCCAGACCTCCTTGGGATATTAATTTTGATTTTCATTGATCATTTTTATGTTTTAATTTTGAGCAGTGTATATCTTTTTTATGTTAAGGGTCTTTTTCAACAAATTCGAATGGATACAGAATGGCTGTATATTGAGCAAACTTTAGTTTAAAGGTTTTTTCTCACCATGCAGTTTCACAAAGCCCCAGCCAGCTTTAGAGTCTCACTTCCTGTTTAGGCTATGGGCGGGTCCATAGCAGTGCTTGACATATCAGCTTTGTTGTTCCTAGATATTGCTGTTACAGTAAGATGACTGCATGATATTTATAAAGCATAGTGTACAAAGCTACAGAGCTGTATAGAGTAAAAGTTTTTCATTTAGTTAGGTAAAAAAAAACCTCCATTGCTAGAGATAAGACTCTGCAGGGAGTGTATCCCCAAGGTCGAACTGACTGACTGACACAGCAACTTGGAGGACTGAGAGAGCAGGGAGAGGTAGTCGATAACCAGAGAAAGTTGCGTGCTCCTGACCAAAGCAAAATCAAAACTAGAATGTTTTTAGTAATAGTCTTCATTTACCTTTCCCTACATGTTAAAAGGCATACATGATATCACTATTGGGGGACCCATGAGAGACACCAGAGACCCAGTTTTATTTTAGCAAAGTCTTGGACTGTGTTGGAGTTTTCAGCAGGGCTGGGACAAGGCATTTTGGTGCCCTAGACCCGTACAACCAATGGCATCCCCCCCTCTCAAAAAATTTTTTTTTATTAAATCTGGACCTAACTTAACAGACATACCTGCGCCCTCCCGAGCTAGGTAGAATAAAGGGAAAAACAAAACACAATTCCGATACACAACAGTGGAGTAGGTGGAGTCTATTGGGATGTATTTATATGAAATATGTTGTGTATGAAAAATCCATACATTATACCGATATACAAGGAAGAAATAACATCACAATATAGTTACTGCACAGACCAGTATACCAAGACCAAAACTATCTGCTATACAAAGGCAAAATAATTTTGCAACATTATGACTGCATATCACAGCTACATAGTAACTGAATAATACCACCACATATTACCACCACATAGTGGCTGCATAATACCGTCTCACTATGACCACATATCACCAGTCTGCAGGTGGTCAATTGGCCAGTTACGAAAAATAGCAAAACAGTCCTTTATATCCAAAATTTATTTTATATCATTGATTCAACTTCATATACATTACCCATTCATTCTCAGGTAATTAATACATGTTTTTCAATATATAATAGAGGTAAAAACCTGTGATATGATACAATAATAGTCACTGCAGTCTCTGCATGAAAGTATACAAAAATTCTTACTGTATCCAGAACTTTACAACAACGTGGAGCTTGTTTGTATCGACCGTCATGAGACCTTCAGAGAGGCTGCAGTCCATGATGCTGGTCTGAGGAAGGAGGAGTTTCCCCCAAAACGTCACTGATGAGCATGTGGCTGTCCTCATGGTGGTCGATACAAACAAGCTCTGCGTTCTTGTAAAGTTCTGAATACAAAAACAATATGCTTTAATAACACGGTACAATTCGTCCCAAACACAAATTTGAGAAATTCTTCAAAAGTTTTGGTATCTGATTAAAAAAGATTAAAAAAGATTCATACCTTGGCCCAATTATTCCCGAAAATCCTAGCCTTATCTTTAGAAGAGCACCAAACCTAAAGAACCTGATTGCACCCAGCAGAACCAGAACAAAAACAACAAAAAAAACATACCGATTCCTCATCAGTGGATAGGGCAGGTAGTTTCCCCTGTGGCATGGCGAGATGCATGTGCTGTAAAACAATACGTGAAACAGGCAAAATTATTTCAAGTTATTCTAATAGTTTTTCTTTGAAATATCATCTAAACTGTACGAGCACCTTTGTCATATATGTCCTAGATTGCATATGTGGCAAACAATATGTGGGCAGAACCACATGCCCACTCCACATAAGCCATCGAGCATGTACCAGACGAGGGGATATGAAACAAAGTGTAGCCAAACACTGCAAGGAGCTACATGATCAAAACTTTAATGTATTCAGGATCACAGCCGTTGATACCGTACCTGAACACAGTCCAAATAAATTCCAGCTACTGAGGAAGAAAGAGATGTATTGGATCTACAAGCTGGGTACTCTACACCCCCGTGGACTAAATGAAGCCATAGAGTTGATCCGTTAATAGAGCAGGAAGATTTCAGGGTTTTTAGCATAATTGCTTCTTTTCTACTAAACTAATATAGATAAAGATTTTAAACCAACCACATTTGCACAGCACTTTAACTAGGTTTATAAGAATATATATATATGCACACATTTGACTATACCTATAGTTCAAGAGGACCAGTGCCCCAATACACACTGAATCCATAACGATAAGAAGGCACACAACACTTTACTATACCTTTTTCTAACATTTTTATTTCGACCTATGTTGAAAAATTAAATGTATGCAAACATATAAATTTGCAAATTACTGCTCAAAATCACAGCAATGCATGTTTTAGCACTCATAGAGGTAACATATAGCAAAACGGATATAAAAAAGAAAGAGAACCGCATGTAATTAACTAAGGAAGTAAAAAAGGAATCAACAGATGAACACTATTCACACTTCAAGACTATTATTGTATGAACATATAATGAATCCATAATGATAAGAAGACACATAGCACTTTACCCAACCTCTTTTTTCGACATTTTTATATCGACACATGTTGAAAAATTAAATGTATGCAAACAAAAAAATTTGCAATTACTGTTCAAAATTACAGTAATATCTGATTTAGAACTTAAGAAATAACATATAGCAAAATTACAACAAAAAAAGGGGAACAGAACTAAATGTAATTAATCATAGAAACAAAAAGGAATACATTGTGATGAACCCTTTGAAATGCAAATGACCGGCATTTAGGACCATGTTTCATCCTACTTCATCCCTACCTGTCTTGTGATCTGGATGATGTGTGACTGACAACTGAATACACCAATTAGATCTCTTTGTTTAGTTTGATTGATGTTCTATTCAACCTGTTATCTGCACTTTGTACCTTTATAATGTTTGAACAAGATACAGTAGATCATTCATCCCTGAGGAAGCGTTTGATAAACGCGAAACGCGTCGGGTTTTACTTGCTTTTAAATTGTTTTAGATTGGCTGAGGTTATCGCCCTAGCCTTTTTAGAATAATAAAGTAATTTTCTGGATCTCCCTGCCTGCATCATTGGCATTCCTGGATACACATGTGCGCCGGTTCCACCATCTTCTTTTTCCTCTACTGTCTGCTTGGCGGGACGCCGCTCACGGGAACATCGGCAGCCGTATACAAGGGCTACGGCTACAGTAAAAGCCCTGTATGCTAATATGAGAGTTGTGCCTCTACACTAAGAGCGCAACTCAAATTGGTGAGTAGATTAAATACTCAACTGTATACGTTCTACCAAACGTACTTCACCATTTGTGCGCCCCCTTGTTTCTCTTTTTGTCTTTATATATATATATATATATATATATATATATATATATATATTATATATATATATATATATACAGCTAGATAGAGGCGTGTTGACGTGTACTCGGCCGTTAAAACGCACTTAGGTGCAAGTCAACTAGCCATTTTGCATGTTAGCCACAGTGAGGTTCGATATAGAGTGGTACAGGGGCGTAGCTATAGGGGGTGCAGAGGTAGAAGTCGCTACCGGGCCTTGCAGCCTGAGGGGGCCCATAAGATCTTCTGCCACATAAGGATCTACTAGAGTTGTAAGTGGCACATGTTAGTTGGGGGGGGGCCCATTTCACTTTTAGCAGTACAAGTGTGCATATATTTTTGATTTCTATCACAGGTTTTGCAAGGGGTCCGTTTTTTGACCCACTATTATCTGATAACCCATTGCTTTATAAAATGTTGTAAGCATACCTTTGTACTGTGATACAAAACTGGAGTTGAAAATTTTACCTATGGAGTGATTTTTTTAAGAGAAACTAATATAGTTTGATTTTTTATAAATAATTGATGGAAGAAATGGGAAAGTGCCAATTGTCCCATACAAAAGGAAAAATTCCTTCCTGACTGCAAAAATGGCAATCAGAATAATCCCTGAATCAACGTCTTCTCTCCAGAATCTAGTTCCCATAATCTGTAATATTATATTTTTCAAGAAAGGTATCTAAGACCTTGAAGTCATTTAGTAAGTTTATCACAGCAGCTTCTTCTGACACTGAGTTCCGTAGTCTCATTGCTTTTACAGTAAAGAATCCCAGTCTGTGATGAAATGAGTGAAATCTTTTTTTCTCCAGATGTAGGGGATGTAACTGTTACAGACATAGGTGTAAAAGATCATGCAAGAGATTTGTGTCCTCTCCTTTCATATGTTTGTACATGGTAAAGAAATTGCCCTAAAGCCATCTTTTTTGTAAGCTGAATAACTCCAAGTTTGTTAGCCTGTCCTGGTATTGCAATCCACCCATCCTCTTAACCAGATTGGTGTCGCTCCTCTGCACCTCAGTAATGTCTCTCATTCCCTCTTCTCCTCCTTTCCCACCACCCCCGACAAAAAATGGAAGAATTGCAATTTATTTCTGTGCCGATGCACAAATATTTTTGCAAATGTTTTTCAATACACGAGAGAGTAAACGGAAAGCTGCCATTAAAAAAAAGAATAATCCAAAAATTTTAAAAACCTCTCATACAACTTTTGCGAGGCGAACAGGAGAAAACAAAATGAAAAGAAGAACATTGTTTGCATCTCCAGTGGATTAGGGTACTATATAAAGATAGGTTTTATTATAGCACTATATAGCAATTTGTGGGAAATTTATAACTCTTTAACTTTTAGTGTATGATTTATCTTAAAGTTCATTTTCTAAAACTTTTTCACATTTTGCCCTACTAGAGAACTTCCTTTTTGGTTTATTATGATGCATTAGAATACATGTGTATTTCTATGCACTTTTGTCTTTGCATATAAAATATACAGGTGTCTATAAGGACATACTTTACCTATACCTTAAAGAACGTATTAGCTTTGGACGATTTCTACTAGTTAAAGGGGTGCTTTGACAATAAGAGAGTCACAAATTGGTCCAACGCTAGAAACCTAGATGGAAGTGTTCAGCTGCGCCATTACGGGTGAAATGAAGCATTACACAGTACTCAATCAAATCAGTGGCTTGTCTCTATAAAGCAGAACAGTTCCTCCAGAGCGGCAGACACCCTTTTTAGCCTTCTTCTCTGTCCAAAAGATGAGAATCCAGAACAGAGGACCCCTTTCTGTTAACAGTTTGTAATAGGATATATGAAAATAGATTCTCTAAACTACATAACCCCTTTATTAAATTTTGATGCATTTCATATTTGGGAAGAGATGGGGGGGTGGTTCAGTAGCCCCCACACTGTTAATATTAGTTATGGCATTTAAGAAGTTAAATGACCGGGCTCGGTAATGCAGGTTTAGTCGCACACATTTATTATGTAGCCTTATAATACGAAATGACTGTAAAATACTTATCTCTAAAGACTAAAAAAAGATCTAAACTCTTTGTATGACACGTATATCGTGTGTGTAAACCTGCTATTACAACGACAGATGATATAATAAATCACATAGCAAGACAACATGAGGATGTACACTAAGCAGAACATTAGACTCTAAAACTGAACATTTAATTTTGGATAAGAGCAAGACATAACATTAGATTAGATTTATTTCTGTATAATCTAATGTAAACCATCTGTGTAATATAAATCAAATATTATAGCAGTCACATGAGTTACATACACAGTCTACTCTTAGGAAAATAATACTTAAAAAAGCACTGTCAGACAAGTGTCCCATTGCAGGTTTTTTTTATTGTGATTTAGATTGTGTATCTTTCTACTTACAACTGGAAGTTAGGGAATAACAAAAAAATGTAGCATTCAGTGTAACATAGTAGATAAGGTTGGAAAAAGAAACAGGCCCATCGAGTCCAACCTATAACCCTACAGTGTTGATCCAGAGGAAGGCAAAAACTCTGATGATGTAGATGCCAACTGTCCTACACAAAGTAAAAATTCCTCCCTGACTCCAGATATGGCATCAGAATAATCCTTGGATCAACCAAAATCTAGTAACCATACACTAAAAATTAGATTTTTCAATGAATCCGCAATCATGTCCTCTTGTGGCAGTGGATTCCATTCTCTCACTGCTTTTATTGTAAAGAATCACCGCCTGTGATGATAGTGAAACCTTCTTTCCTCCTGATGTAGAGGATGTCCCCCTTCTCATTGTTACAGGAATATGTGTAAAAAGATCATGCAAGAGATCTATATGCTGATCTTTCACATATTTGTACATGATAATTAAATCGCCCCTAAGCCATCTTTATTGCAAGTTGAATAACCTCAAGTTCAATAGCCTGTCTTGGTGTTGCAATCCACCCAACACCTTAACCAACTTAGTCACCCCCTCCTTTGCACCCTTTCTAGCTCAGCTATGTCGTTCTTATACACTGGCGCTCATAACTGTATGTAAAATTCCATATGTGGACTCACCAGTGATATGTAAAGAGTCAAAAACTATGTTCCTGTCTTAAGCATTAATGACTATGTTAATACAAATCATGATTTTCTTTTCCCATTATATAGGTTAGTTATATAGGTTCAACGGTAGGTAGGTATAAAGGCCCCATATTAAGTAGGTAGGTATATAGGCTCCCCTTTAAGTAGAAAGGTAGTTATATAAGTCATCCAGTAGGTAAACAAGTGTGTAGCCCCTATAAGATTGGTAGGTATATATTTCCTTCATTAAGCACTGTAAGTAGGTACCTGTATACAGTGAAGGAAATAAATATTTGATCCCTTGCTGATTGTGTAAGTTTGCCCACTGACAAAGACATGAACAGTCTATAATTTTAAGGGTAGGTTAATTTTAACATTAAGAGATAGAATATCCAAAATAAAAATTCAGAAAATCACATTGTATAAATTTTATAAATTTATTTGCATTTTGCAGTGAGAAGTATTTAATCCCTCTGGCAAACAAGACTTAAAGGGGATTTCTCACTACTTCACTTCGTGCACATTCTGTCTACACATTTTCAGTTTCAGAACAGTGGGCGTGTTAACAGAGCTTGTGGGCGTCTTCAGACTGCAGGCTTCATCACGCCCACATACTCGCTCCCCTGGCAATGCTGGCTCACTACAGTGTATGGGCCCTGAGCCTACTGAAAGAAGGCAGCTGTGGGAGTCATTTTGAGCTGCAGGGAATAAAACAAGACACCTTGAATAGTGCTTCTTTTCCTACACTCTCCCTGTTTAAAAGTGGATAGGAGAGATCTGCTGATAAGCAATGTAAACATAAGGCTGCCTGTAAGGAAGTCTTGCAAGCTGATTAGCTGATCGCTCGTCTTCATCACTCACTAACGGCAGCTCCTCTATGTGTCCTGTCTGCTTCTAGGGCTATACAATACATGGAAATCCCTAAAGAAGCATTTATGCTATCTACAATACATGAAAAAAACTTTGAGATTCTTAGTTCACATGTTTTGATCAAACTATGCTTATGCTACCTCCGACTTACAACGGGATCTCAAGGCGGGTGGTCCTACTCTATCCTTACCTCTCTATAGAGCCAAATTCAGACTTCTCTTTGGGCCAACTGGCCTCAATAATCCAGTGAGAAAAATTAAAAAGAGGCACCAACCTTGCAAGCATACTGCACTGAAATAACAAGATGAGGATATGGGCGGGGTGCAAGAAACAAAAATGGAGGCTGTGACGAAAACAGCCTAGTCCGACGGACCGCTTGAGGGACTACGGCCTGACTTGGGGAGTATCTCGACGTTGAGCAGCCCACTAGGAGGAGCTCAAGGTCAGCCAGATACTGTTCCTTTGTTAACCCTTGCCGACACTGGCACTGGGAAACTAATTTGCTGGTACCATTTAGCTCGTTTAGTTATAAGTCCGGTCAGTTACCGACTTATAGCAGGGTCAGGAACCAACCCTTGGGTAGCTATATACTATAGACCGAGAATTAGGCGTGTGAGGCCGTTGAACAAGACAGACTAACTCAGATTAAAGCTTATAGATTTAATTAGCCTTGAAGGTCACACTAGACAGGTAATATGTACAAGATGGATAATAATATACAGGTCAGAGAGAGTTGCAAATACAAGTATGGATTACAGACAAAAGGCAGTTAAAATAAGTCAAGTTACCTTGTTGCTTGGGGACCGGCCGCATGGGGGGCATATGTGGCCTGGCTGCTGCGTGCGGATGTCCTGGAACTGTTCTTAGGTGGCCCCCCTCCTGGATCAACAGAGAGCCAAACCTGGCTCCTGCTTATATCTTTGAGGGGCAGCCCACTTGGCAGCCCCCTACACACCCCTGGGACGGTCTATGAACTCCTCCCACTCAGGTCATGCAGTTTCTGATACAAACCCAAAAATGGACCATAACTCGGCAGGGCATTGGCACAGAACCGAGCCGGTGGTACCATCAGAACCAGCTGGGCCTACCCGACGCCTGTATATTAGACACGCCTATCTTATGGACCCTGTAGGCCTGGTTCTGGATATCTCAGTCCCCATGCGTCCTGGGAACCTGGAAATGGGAATGTGCGTGCGGGAGAGTTCCATATTTTGAGATATGAACTCGCCATGCACCAGTTATGAGCGGATCGCCTATGAATCTTTATGAAATATCGGAGACGGGTCGGCTAGGGTTGGTTAATTGAAGTCTTTGAAGCTCGGAGGTTGGAGGAAGTTGTTCAGTGCTAATTAAGGGAAAGGAGAGTTCTTTTGAGCTGTCCATGTATCCTGCTGTGTCCACATCCTATGGAGAGCATTTACAATGGACTTGATTAACATGTAAATTGAGCTTGTCCTTGTCCTGTGGTGGGGAAGCTGTGATCTGACTGATTAGATAAGGTTGGGGGGAGAGAACTGTCAGTGGGGGATGCAGTGAAGTGAATTTTTCCTCACACCTCCCCCCTTTTGAGGGCGCTAGGGGGCAGCACCTCCCCGATGCTCCACCACGCGCCCACCTGATCCCTCCCCTTGTCGGGACAACCCATCGGCGTTGCCGTGGTCTCGGCCCTTCCGGTGGCGAATGACGAAGTTGTACTGTTGGAACGCCAGGCTCCAGCGTAGCAACCTCCCATTGGTTCCGGAGACCGTGTGTAACCAGCTCAGAGGGTTGTGGTCCGTCTCCACAATGAAATGCCGCCCGTATAGATAGGGCTGCTGCCACCAATATGTGACGAAAACAGCCTAGTCCGCCGGCCCGCTTGAGGGACGACGGCCTGACTTGGGGTGTATCTCGACGTTGCGCTGCCCACTAGGGGGAGCTCAAGGTCAGCCAGATACTGTTCCACTGTTAACCCTTGCCCACACTGGCACAGGGAAACAACACTGCTGCCACCAGTTCGCTCGTTTAGTTATAAGACCGGTCTGTTACCGACTTATAGCAGGGTCAGGAACCAACCCTTGTGTAGCTGTATACTATAGACCGAGAATTAGGCGTGTGAGGCCGTTGATCAAGACAGACTAACTCATATTAAAGTTTATAGATTTAATTAGCCTTGAAGGGCACACTAGACAGGTAATATGTACAAGATGGATAATAATATACAGGTCAGAGAGAGGTGCAAATACAATTATGGATTACAGACAAAAGGCAGTTAAAATAAGTCAAGTTACCTTGTTGCTTGGGGCCCGGCCGCATGGGGGGCATATGTGGCCTGGCTGCTGCGTGCGGATGTCCTGGAACTGTTCTTAGGTGGCCCCCCTCCTGGATCAACAGAGAGTCATACCTGGCTCCTGCTTATATCTTTGAGGGGCAGCCCACTTGGCAGCCCCCTACACACCCCTGGGACGGTCTATGAACTCCTCCCACTCAGGTCATGCAGTTTCTGATACAAACCCAAAAATGGACTATAACTCGGCAGGGCATTGGCACAGAACCGAGCCGGTGGTACCATCAGAACCAGCTGGGCCTACCCGACGCCTGGATATGAGACACGCCTATCTTATGGACCCTGTAGGCCTGGTTCTGGATATCTCAGCCCCCATGCATCCTGGGAACCTGGAAATGGGAATGTGCGTGCGGGAGAGTTCCATATTTTGAGATATGAACTCGCCATGCACCAATTATGAGCGGATCGCCTATGAAATGATATGAAATATCGGAGACGGGTCGGCTAGGGTTGGTTAATTGAAGTCTTTGAAGCTCGGAGGTTGGAGGAAGTTGTTCAGTGCTAATTAAGGGAAAGGAGAGTTCTTTTGAGCTGTCCATGTATCCTGCTGTGTCCACATCCTATGGAGAGCATTTACAATGGACTTGATTAACATGTAAATTGAGCTTGTCCTGTGGTGGGGAAGCTGTGATCTGACTGATTAGATGGTTGGGGGGAGAGAACGGTCAGTGGGGGATGCAGTGAAGTGAATTCTTCCTCACAGAGGCATCCATTCCTCCCTCTATAAATTAAAAGCAATATGTGCCAAATACAAGGTATAGTTGTGCACCAAAAAAAACATTTCTGAAAAACACAATGTGGACCTGGGTGCCACTGGCTTGACTGCGGCATATATATATATATACACTACACTCGGAAGCGACAGGACTACACACTCAGCTGCCGCTCAGTGTTCTCTGCAGGGGAGCTAATCAGCTAATCATCATGTGGAAGACAGAGGTGTGGAAGCAATGGACTCGCATAGTAATCAGATTCAGGGCTACTGGGCATGCCTGGAATCTGATTACTACATACATAGACATCAAGGGGAATACAAGGGCAGGGAAGGAATGCGCCCGAATACGCATACAGAGCAAGGGAATGGCAGAGACAGTAGACATCATTGAGCAGGCGCAGGAATGCACACTCCTGTGAATACGACCGGGGGCCAGCCAGGATGTAAATTAGGAGAGTCAGCAGCTAATTGAGAGCCAGGAGGCGGGATCCGACCGGGACTGAGCAAATTTGTTTACAAAAAACGAGAATAAGGGAGACAGAGAAAACTAAACAGCTTTGCAAATGACATCCAATTGCTAAGTTGTTTGTTTTCACTGTCCCTTATTCTGAAGACCATTTAATGTAATGATACAACCCCTTTAATACTTGGTGGCAAAACCCTTGTTGGTAAGCACAGCAGTCAGACGTTTTTGATAGTTGATGATGAGGTTTGTGCACATGTCATGGGGGAATTTTGTTCCACTCCTCATTGCAGATTATCTCTAAATCATTAAGATTTTGAGGCTGTCACTTGGCAACTCGGAGCTTCAACTCCCTTCATAAGTTTTCTATGGGATTAAGGTCTGGAGACTGGTTAGGCCACTCCATGTCCTTAATATGCTTCTTTGTAAGCCACTCCTTTGTTGCCTTTGCTGTATGTGTTGGGTCATTGTCTTGCTGGAAGACCTAGCCACGACCCATTTTTAATGTCCTGGCGGAAGGAAGAAGGTTGTCACTCAGGAATTTTTGGTACATGTCTCCATTCATTCTCCCATTGATGCAGTGAAGTAGTCCTGTGCCCTTAGCAGAGAAACACCCCCAAAACATAATATTTCCACCTCCATGCTTGACAGTGGGGACGGTGTTCTTTGGGTCATAGGCAGCATTTCTCTTCCTCCAAACATGGCGAGTTGAGTTAATGCCAAAGAGCTCAATTTTTGTCTCATCTGACCACAGCACCTTCTCCCAATCACTCACAGAATCATCCAGGTGTTCATTGACAAACTTCAGATGGGCCTGCACTTATGCCTTCTTGAGTAGGGGGACCTTGTGGGCACTGCAGGATTTTAAACCATTATGGCGTAATGTGTTACCAATAGTTTTCTTGGTGACTGTGGTCCCAGCTGCCTTGAGATCATCAACAAGTTCCCCCGTGTAGTTTCAGGCTGATATCTCACCTTCCTCATGATCAAGGATACTCCATGAGGTGAGATTTTGCATGGTGCCCCAGATTGATGTCGATTGACAGTCATTTTGTATTTCTTCCATTTTCTTACTATTGCACCAACAGTTGTCTCCTTCTCACCCAGCATCTTACTTATGGTTTTGTAGCCCATTCCAGCTTTGTGCAGGTCTATGATCTTGTCCCTGACACCATTAGAAAGCTCTTTGGTCCTGCCCATGTTGTAGAGGTTAGAGTCTGACTGATTGAGTCTGTGGACTGTAGTCTTTTATAAAGGTGACTATTTAAGACAGTTGTCTAATGCAAGTAACAAGCTGACTAGGAGCGTCTAACTGGTCTGTAGGAGCCAGAACTATTATTGGTTGTTAGGGAATCAAATGCTTATTTCTCTCAGCAAAATGCAAATACATTTATATAATTTATACAATGTGATTTTCTGGATTTTATTTTGGATATTCTATCTCTCAATGTTGAAATTAACCCACCCTTAAAATGATAGACTGTTCATGTCTTTGTCAGTGGGCAACAATCAGCAAGGGATCAAATAATTAGTTCCTTCACTGTATACCTACTTACAGTACTTAATGAAGGATATATATACCTACCACTCTTATAGGGGCTACGCACTTGTTTACCTGCTGGATGGCTTGTATAACTACCTTCCTACTTAAAGAAGAGCCTATATACCTACCTACTTAAGGTATATATTTACACACACCCCAGTATGTAGGCAGGTATATAGCCTGCCCATTAAGTAGGTAGATATAAAGCCCCACGGTAGCTGGCATATAGCCCCCAGTCGGTAGATAGGTACATAGGCCCCCTCAATTGGAAGGTACATAGGGTCCCTCCAGTAGGTAGGTAGGTATATAAGCCTACTCCAGTAGGTAGGTTCATAGTCCCCCCAATAAGTAGGTACATAGTCCCCCCAATAGGTAGGTAGTTATGTAAGGTCCCCCCAGTACACAGATATATAAGGAACCCCTGTAGCTAGGTATAAAGGGCCCTTCAAATAAGTACAGTGGGGAAAATAAGTATTTGATAAACTGGTAATTTTGTAAGCTGTCACACCTACAAAGAATGGAGAGGTCTGTAATTTTTATCATAGGTACACTTCAACTGTGAGAGACAGAGTCTAAGAAAATCCAGAAAATCACATTGTATGAATCTTAAATAATTAATTAGCATTTTATTGCATGAAATTTGATACAATAGAAAAATAGAACTGCAGCAGGGATTTTGGCCCACTTCTCCATACAGATCTTCTCCAGATCTTTCAGGTTTTGGGGCTGTCGCTGGGCTACATTGAGTTTCAGCTCCCTCCAAAGATTTTTGATTGTGTTTAGGTCTGGAAACCTACCAGGCCACTCCCGGACCTTTAAATGCTTCTTACAAAGCCACTCCCTAGTTGACTTGGTTGTGTGTTTCAGGTCATTGCCATGCTTGATACCCAGCCACAACCTATCTTCAATGCTTTTATTGAAGGAAAGAGGTTATTGGCCAAAATCTTGTGATACATTGCTCTATCCATCCTCCTTTCAATACGGTGCAGTTGTCCTGTCCCCTTTGCAAGAATCACCCCCAAAGTATGATGTTTGCATCCCCATGCTTCACGGTTGGGATGTTGTTCTTGGGGTTGTACTCATCCTTCTTCTTCCTCCAAACACGACGAGTGAAGCTGATACCAAAAAGTTCTATTTTGGTCTCTTCTGATCACATAACCTTCTCCCATGCCTCCTCTGGATCATCCAGATGGTCATTAAAGAACTTCAAACAGGCCTGAACATGTGCTGGTGGGAGCAGGGGGACCTTGCATGCCCTGCAGGATTTTAATCCATGACAGCATAGTGTGTTACTGACAGTAATCTTTGAGACTGGGGTCCAAGCTCTATTCAGGTCCTTCCATATAGTTCTGGGCTGATTCCTGACCTTTCTCAGAATCATCTTTTCCTCACGAGGCGAGAGCTTGCATGGAGCCACAGAACAAGGAGGATTGACAGTCCTCTTGTGTTTCTTAATTTTCTACTAATTGTGCCAACAGTTGTTGCCTTCTCACCAAGCTACTTGCGTATTGTCCTGTAGCCCATCCCAGCCTTGTGCAGGTCTACAATTTTGTCCCTAGTGTCCATAGACAGCTCTATGGTCTTGGCCATGGTGCAGTGATTGCAGTATGATTGATTGAGTGTACGGACAGGTGCAATTAATACAGGTAATGAGTGCTGAGTAGTAGGGCTTGTTAAAGAAAAAGTAACATATCTGTAAGAGCCAGAATTCTTGTTGGTTGGTAGGTGATCAAATACTTATTTAATGCAATAAAATGCAAATTAATTATTTAAAAATTATACAATGTGATTGTCTGGATTTTTTTTTTTTTAGATGGTCTCTCACAGTTGAAGTGTACCTATGAAAAAATTAGAGACTTCTACATTCTTTGTAGGTGGGAAAACTCTCCAGTGTAGCAAAGTCTCCAGTGTATCAAATAATTATTTTCCATACTTAAGTACATATGGTTCCCCAGTAGATAGGTTGGTATATAGGGTTCTCCCAATACGTAGACAGGTACATATCCCCCCTCAGTAGGTAGATACATAGGCCATCCAGTAGGTAGATAGGTACATAGGGCCCCCATTAGTAAGTAGATAGGTATGTAGGGCCCACAGTAGGTAGGTAAGTACATAGATCCCCGGGCAATAGGTTGGTAGGAATCCAGTAGGTACATAGGGTTGCCCTAGTAGGTAGATAGGAATATAGGGCCCCCCAGTAGGTAGGTATGTAGGGGCTGCCAGTAGGTAGGTATATAGGCCCCCAATACGTAGGTCCCCACAGTAGGCAGGTATATAAGGCCCCACTGTAGTTAGGTACATAGTCCCCCCCAGTAGGAAGGTACATAGGCCCCTTATACACAGGTCCCCCCAGTAGGCAGGTATATAAGGCCCCCCTGTAGTTAGGTATAAAGGGCCTCCCAAATAGGTAGATACATAAGGTACCCTAGTTAATAGGTTGGTATGTAGGGTTCCTCCAGTACATAAGTAGGTGCAGAGGCCATCCCTTGGTTGGTAGGTATGTAGGCCATCCAGTAGGTAGATAGGTACATAGGGCCCCCATTAGTAAGTAGATAGGTATGTATGGCCCACAGTAGGTAGATAAGTACATCGGCCACCAGGCAATAGGTAGGTATATATGCCCCCCCGTAGGAAGATAGGTTTATGAGCCCCCACAGTAGGTAGGTAGGCTCCCAAGTGATAGGTAGGTATATACGGCCCCCCCAGTAAGTTGATCGGTATACAGGGATCCCTTTTAAAAAAAAAAATTGTTACATCTCCCTGTTCCCCCACCAAACATCTTCTTGAGTCCTGCTCTGGGATGCCATTTCTGATGTCTACTAGGCCATAATCCTAAGGCATGATGCCATAGACCCACAGCCTAGTCCAGGCATTCGTGCAGGCAACGCGAAGCCATCATCACACCGTGATCCCTGCTTTGTGGTATCCAGAGGGCTGAATAGTTGGGATCAGCGGATCTCTGCTGTTCTGCCTGAGAAACTGCATAGACCCAGCAATGCGGCTGTTTGATGGTGGGGCCTTTGGGTCCCTGGGTCACGGGCCCTATCGCAAGTGCAACCACGACCTCTATAACTACGCCACTGGGCAAGGAGCACATCGCCACCATGTTGTAGTTTTCAATTGTATGCGCGCCCCACACATACAGCTAATCATTGTGTTGAGAAAACCCCTTTATCCTTAATTTCCCATTTATCCTTTGAAGCCTAAACTTTTCTAAATCCCTCTGTAATATTTGATTATCTTACAGAGCTTTTTATCATCAGCAAATCTTGCAATTCTGCTCTGTAAGCCATCTACAAGGTTATTAATAGATGTATTGAAATCAAGAGGACCCAAAACTGACCCTTGTGGTACCCCACTAGCAACTGTAACCCAATAGGAGTATGTTCCATTTATAACCATCCTCTGTTTCTTATCCATAGTTGCCAACTTTTGAAGGTGGAAAAGCAGGAGACTGAAGAGGGCGGCACGCGTAGCTCGCCGTGGCAAAAACATTGCATGGTCACGCCCATCTTGTTGGTGTGCCACGCCCCTTCAAAAAGCCACACCCACTCCACCTAACTGCATAATGGCTTTGGAAGAAAGCCCGGTAGTGCCCTTATAGCCAGGTAGTAGCCCCCCATAACCAGGTAGTGCCCCTTACAGGCAGGTAGATGCCCCCTTGTAGCCAAGTAGATGCCCCCTCTGTAGACAGGTAGAGCCCAATCTGAAGCCAGGTAGATGCCCCCCTTTGTTTGCCAGGATATGCCCCCATTTGTTTGCCAGGTAGATGCCCCCCTTTGTTAGCCAGGTAGATGCCCCCCTTTGTTAGCCAGGTAGTTTGCCCCCTTTGTTAGCCCAGGTAGATGCCCCCTTTGTTAGCCAGGTAGATGCCCCCCTTTGTTAGCCAGGTAGTTGCCCCCTTTGTTAGCCAGGTAGTTGCCCCCTTTGTTAGCCAGGTAGTTGCCCCCCTTTGTTAGCCAGGTAGATGCCCCCCTTTGTTAGGCAGGTAGTTGCCCCCTTTGTTAGCCAGGTAGTTGCCCCTTTCTTAGGCAGGTAGTTGCCCCCTTTCTTAGCCAGGTAGATGCCCCCTTTGTTAGCCAGGTAGAGACCCCCTATAGATAATAAAAATAAAATAATAAAAGCCACTTACCTCACCAGGCTCCCAGCAGCACGGCCAGCTCCGGACATCTCCCGGCCGACCGACTCAGCGTTACAGGGGGAGTGAGTGCAGCCGCCCGTCACACCCCCTGAGATGCTGATCTGTATGTACAGCGCACACTGACGCTGTACATACAGGGGGAGAAGGGAGGAGGGAACGATCCCTCCTGCCTTCTCCCTGTACGGCAGCTGCACGGAGCGTGCAGTTGCTGACTGACTGTGCGGCTGCGGCCACACAAGTCAGTGAAACTCGCTGGGCGGGTGGTTCGCCAAATCTGTAGGGGTGGTGGGGGAGGAGGGGTACCCCCATTAGCAGGACCTCCCGCCAAATGCAGGAGAGTTGGCATGTATGTTCTTATCACAGTGAACACATTTACAAATATTTTCCCCCAGTCCCATCATTCTCAATTTTTGCACCAATCTTCTATGTGGCACACATAGAAGATTGTCAGAAGTCCAGATAGAGAACAGCCTTAGCTTGATCCACCTTGGAGCTCACCTCCTCTTAGAAACTGATCAGATTAGTGTGACAGGACCGATCCCTCATAAAGCTTTGCTGGTGTTGTGTTATAAAGTTATTTTTACTGAGATACTCCAAGATAGTATCGCTTAGAAAACCTTCAAATACTTTACACACAAGGGAATTTTCCGGGCTCATTTTTTGACCAATTTTTGAATATTGGCACCACATTGGCCACACCCCAGTCCTGTGGAACAAACCTTGTCATAATAAAATCCATAAATATTATACAAAAAGGTTTGTCTATTACAGAACCCCATTCTTGTGGAACTCAGCAGTCGGTAGCCTTGTGCACTGCTATTTACAAACCTCCTGTACTCATGTCACTGTAACAGGCTCAGCTACGAATAGCAGACCTTATATGCCAATCACTGCTATAGAACCACCCACAGTCTGAACAGGAAGTCTGAGCTTGAAGTTGACTGTGATTCTGTGAAACAGCATGGTGAAACAACCTCTTTAAATGAGTAAATTCATTTTTGGGGTAGTGGAGCTTTTGTTTAGTATTTCATACAGTGAGAGTATCTTTCATATTATTGCTTGTAGATAGGTTTCTAGGTATATGATTTATACAGTAGTGCTTGAATTGTTAATACATAGTAAAGCAATACATACTAACATAAGGTATTGTTGTTATATGGATAGTGTAGAACCTGATGATCCAGGATCTATCAAGGTATTGCTGTTATACGGATAGCACAGAACCGGGTGATCCAGGATCTATCAAGGTATTGCTGTTATACGGATAGCACAGAACCTGATGATCCAGGATCTATCAAGGATTTGCTGTTATATGGATAGCGCAGAACCTGATTATCAAGGATCTATCAAGATATTGCTGTTATATGGATAGTGTAGAACCTGATGATCCAGGATCTATCAAGGTATTGTTGTTATATGGATAGCACAGAACCGGGTGATCCAGGATCTATCAAGTTATTGCTGTTATATGGATAGCGCAGAACCGGGTGATCCAGGATCTATCAAGGTATTGCTGTTATATGGTTAGCACAGAACCGGGTGATCCAGGATCTATCAAGTTATTGCTGTTATATGGATAGCGCAGAACCGGGTGATCCAGGATCTATCAAGGTATTGCTGTTATATGGATAGCGCAGAACCTTATGATCCAGGATCTATCAAGATATTGCTGTTATATGGATAGCGCAGAACCGGGTGATCCAGCATCTATCAAGGTATTGCTGTTATATGGATAGCGCAGAACCTTATGATCCAGGATCTATCAAGATATTGATGTTATATGGATAGCGCAGAACCTGATGATCCAGGATCTATCAAGGTATTGCTGTTATATGGATAGCGCAGAACCTTATGATCCAGGATCTATCAAGATATTTCTGTTATATGGATAGCGCAAGAGAACGGGTGATCCAGCATCTATCAAGGTATTGCTGTTATATGGATAGCGCAGAACCTTATGATCCAGGATCTATCAAGATATTGATGTTATATGGATAGCACAGAACCGGGTGATCCAGGATCTATCAAGGTATTGTTGTTATATGGATAGCACAGAACCGGGTGATCCAGGATTTATCAAGGTATTGCTGTTATATGGATAGCGCAGAACCTTATGATCCAGGATCTATCAAGGTATTGCTGTTATATGGATAGCGCAGAACCTGATGATCCAGGATCTATCAAGGTATTGCTGTTATCTGGATAGCGCAGAACCTTATGATCCAGGATCTATCAAGATATTGATGTTATATGGATAGCGTAGAACCTGATGATCCAGGATCTATCAAGATATTGCTGTTATATGGTTAGCACAGAACCTGGTGATCCAGGATCTATCAAGGTATTGCTGTTATATGGATAGCTCAGAACCTTATGATCCAGGATCTATCAAGGTATTGCTGTTATATGGATAGCGCAGAACCTGATGATCCAGGATCTATCAAGGTATTGCTGTTCTATGGATTGCGCAGAACCTTATGATCCAGGATCTATCAAGGTATTGCTGTTATATGGATAGCGTAGAACCTGATGATCCAGGATCTATCAAGGTATTGCTGTTATATGGATAGCGCAGAACCTTATGATCCAGGATCTATCAAGGTATTGCTGTTATACGGATAGCACAGAACCTGATGATCCAGGATCTATCAAGGATTTGCTGTTATATGGATAGCGCAGAACCTTATGATCCAGGATCTATCAAGGTATTGCTGTTATATGGATAGCGCAGAACCTGATGATCCAGGATCTAACAAGGTATTGCTGTTATATGGATAGCGCAGAACCATATGATCCAGGATCTATCAAGGTATTGCTGTTATATGGATAGCGCAGAACCTTATGATCCAGGATCTTCATTTGTCACTGGGATAGGAAGCATGGGCGTAGCTACAGGGGATGAAAAGGTAGCAGTCGCTACCGGGCCCTGCAGCCTGAGGTGGCCCAAAAGCCCTTCTGCCACATAAGAAGACACCAGTATTGTAAATGGCGTGTGGTAGCTGGGGGCCCATTTTCACTTTTTGCACTAGAGCCCAAGAACTTAAAGTTACGCCTCTGATAGGAAGCAATGGCCACTGCTCAGTATCTCCCTTACGGTACGTTTATCTGACGGGTTTGGATGTGGATTCTATGCTGAATCCATCCTTTTCTTTTTAAATTGGGAAATCTGTTATTACAGGCCACGTGGAATTTTCTGACGTGGATGCAGACCAGACCCATTGATATGGGGATAATTCACATAAAAAAGTGGCCAATACCGCCACTATACCGTCTATCCCTAAAATCTGCATGTAAAGGTGTAATTAGAATTTTATTTCTACTTGTAGACACGACTTTTGACGCATTTCTTACAGTATCCGTTAACATAGCAAGATTTTATGGGGTTAATGACAAGACGACTGTATCCCAATATTTCACATGGTCAAAGAATGACATTGCAAAACACTAACTATATAACTCTTACACAGGAAATATGATTGAGGGGTCACACAATGCAGTATATTGAACTTTAACTTTACCTTACTGCCTTACCCAACATTATACACCAGAGGTCACCCTTTGCCTATAAAAGAACAATAGTAAGCTAGTTGAAGGAATGAGCATCTTCCTCTATTGGATGTGTCTGAGGTACCACAGCACCTTTTATATTGCTTCTATAGTTATCTGTGCAGTTCAAATTGCATTAATTAAATGGATGAAAATAAATAAATAAACCAAGCGCTGTATAGTGATCACAAAGTTTATTAATTATGGTCAATTTAGAACTAACTTCCAGCAGAGGGCATCCGAACACCATGCAAGTCTTTACTGTAATTCTTTATAGGGCCACTGAGAGGTGCTACTTGAATACAGGATCACAATAGTAAAATATCTATTGGAGTCAGCATGTAATGTACAATTTTTAACAAAAAAACCCAACACTCAAGTTTGTATGACTGTACTCAGAACACATGCGTTATTTTGTGTAGTTTGTAACCATCATGTGTCCTTGTGAATATTTTGAGTTTAGAGTCTAAAATGTTAGGACTGTATTTACAGGTGGCGCTGCATTGCTGCAATGTGCTAGCAGCTCATATCATTAGGGATTACATCACGCTGATGCCACCTTAAAGGGGCTCTTGATAAAACCCATTTTAAAATACCATAATCATCAGCTCCACATTAATAGAGGTATGTTCTTAATTCATCTATCAGCAGAGTGGAGAATGGCTACAAAGCACATCCCCCACGCTAGAGTACCTTGTTCTCATTGATTTCAATGGAGACTGTGTAATCTTTAATATCCCTTGCTGCAGTGCTATAAGGGAACTGAAAATTCGGATTCTGTGATCGTTTACAAGGCTCTCCATAACCTATCCCCTCTATATATCTCTGCCTTAATCTCCAGATATCTCCCCTCAGACAGTCTCCGCTCCTCACAGGACCTTCTTCTCTGCTCTCATCTGATCAGCTCCTCACACGACCATCTCCAAGACTTCTCCCGTGCTTCCCCTATACTCTGGAACTCACTTCCGCAACACATCAGACTCTCTTCCACTTTCACCAGCTTCAAAAGCAACCTGAAAACCCATCTCTTTAAGATTGCATATAACCTACAATAATCCCACCTCCACAAACATGTCTGCCCCTAACCCTCTGTCTCTCTCCTCCTCCTTGTAGATTGTAAGCCCTTGCGGGCAGTGTCCTCTCTTCCTCTGTACCAGTTGTTTTTCACTTAGTGTTGCTACTGTATTTTGTTGATACATGTTATGCATGTAACCCCTCCTCGAATGTACAGCGCTCTGGAATCCATGGTGCTTTAAAGGGATTTTGCCACGATGTAATGTTGATGTGGGATCCTCCAAAATGGGTATTTAATCACTTTTCTAAATATATGTGATTTACAAAAAGTGAAGCCTATGAGAGCTACAGCTTTGCTCATTCCCCCTTAGTTTCCTGAAAGTTTACATTAGACACGACCAGGAGCTGACAGGGAGCTGATCTGGCTTGCGTGTTTGCACTTCTTATCTGATGACAGGGAACATGAAGGAGCTTGCAAGTGGCTGGGGAGAGTGCAGTGTATGAGTCTGTCTGCTGTATAGAGCAGGGATCCCCAACTCCAGTCCTCAAGGCCCACCAACAGGTTATGCTTTCTGGCTTTCCTTAGCATTGCACAGGTGATTTACTTACTGTCAGTACATTTTGTGGGATATCCTGAAAACATGACCTGTTGGGGAACCCTGGTATAGAGAATCCACTGTTGTAATGTTATTATTTGAGTAAACATCAGAGACGCTCCCTGCTTCGTCGCTCTCTGCTCACCCTCCTCCCTCTCCCCCCTGCAGCTGTTCATGACTCAGCAGGTTTTGTTTATATTCTCCCCTGAGCAGATAAGAGGTAAGGAACTCACTTCATGGCAAAACCCCTTTAAAATAAATACTAATAATAAATCTCTGGAGGTCCCAGCAGTGAAAAATTAGGAGGTAGAGGGTAAGTCTAGATACACACTACATGTATGGTGTACGTTCAGGGTGTGTGCCGGAAAAGCGGCTGACATACAGACTAAACATATCCATAGGATTAAATGGACTGCCAGAGGCCAAAAGTGTGTTCTTTCAGACAGTGTAGCTCTGTATACCAAAGGAAAAAAAGTATAGAATAGCTTTTTATTTTTTTTACAACAGGACCCTACAGATGACACATGCCACTTTTTGGCATCTGTCAGAGGCTTAATGCACATGGCCTATTATGTATGTTAAATGGAATCCAGAAACCATGTGGTGTGTATGTACCTAGCCTAAGGCCTAGTTAACATCTGTGTTGGAAGGTTACATAGTTACATAGTTTGTAAGCCCGAAAAAAGACAGACGTCCATCCAGTTCAGCCTATTGTATTATAGTGTTAATCCAGAGGAAGACAAAAACCCCCGTGAGGTAGAAGCCAATTGTCCTCATTTTAGGGAGACAAAATTCCTTCCTGACTCCAATCTGGCAATCAGAATAAATCCCTGGATCAACCGCCCTTCTCCAGAATCCTAGTCACTTTTTATATAACTTGTTTCATTCCGAACCTCCATCGCAGGGATGGTGCACACCAACGGCACCCCACAGACCCCAATGGCTACAGTGGTGTCCATTGGGTTTCCATCATGATGTCCATCATTTTCATGGAAAAAATAGTGCTGTTTGCTCCACAATTTTTCCTTCATTTTTGATTAAATCCATGGCGATGAATCCGAAAATAGCCTGCAGGAGATCTGTGGCTAAGGGTGCTTTCACACGGTGCGTTTTTTATACGTTTTTTTAATGCGTTTTTTTGCAGGAAGGCACAGCAATTAACACTGTACATTGCTGCACAAAAGTCGCTGCAAAAATCTTGGTAAAATTGGGATTTTACTGCGATTTTTGTCATGACGTGTGAAAGCACCCTAACACTTGATTTCTGAAGAATTTATTTGCACAATCTCTCTCTTTGCGGTTGAATCATTATTGAAAATCCACAAGAAGTTGTCCCTTTGTTGCGTAAAAATAAAGGGTTTTTTTCTGGTGTTTGGACGAAAAAACAAAAAGAGGGCTCCCGGGGGTTTTGATTTAAATTAATGATTTAAATCACATTTAAATCATAGCAGTAAGGCTTGATTTAAATCAGTATTTAAATCAAAGTTTCCCCCCCTAAATAGTTCTTGCTATTTTAACAGCAATTTGATAAAGATTTTTTAGAATCCTTTTTATTTATTTTTTTCCCCATTTTAAAGGGTTAATCATTCATTTTTGGCACCATGTTTGTTGTTTAGGAAGGAGAAAAATAATCCTGCCCCCCTTAATAAAATTTTTTAAATGATTTATTCAACTGAAACAATAAAAAATTAAGCATAATTATTTGTTTAAAAACAAACATCCATGTTTGTTAACAATTTGGCAAAACAAAATAATAATTTTTTAAAGAAACGTAGACTGTAGCCCAGCCGACACATAAAAATTTAAATTCTGCTGCCCCTGCTGTCCTTGTAGCCCCTTGTCGTAGTCATCTTATCACACTTCTTCTTTTTCTATCAAATCGGAAAAAAAAACAAGTTTTCCTCTTTATTGGGTCCCAACCGATTTCTAAATTTTAGAATGAATGGTAAAAAGGGAAAAGAGAATATTTTTTTCAACGCCGCGAAAATTTCTACTGTTTTTTTAAAAAAAATCATTATTTGAACATTTAAATCCAAGCGCTTAAGTGATTTCCCAAAGTTTTTGGTTGCCTTTTTAAAAATACTTCGCAAACTTTAAATTTTTTTAAAGGGTTCCCCCTTAGCTTGAATTTTATTTAATTTGGGCATTAAAGGGGATGATTGCTGGATACCCATGTCTAGCTAACCCCTCTTCCTCAGACTTGGGTTTTTTGACCTGATTTTGGTTTGGGACTATTTCCCAAAAAATGGCGGGGATAGGGGGTTGGGATTTTGTTTACGGGGAATTTTTCTGCCATGGTGAAGGGGTTTTTAAGTGTTCACCCTTTCCCCTTCCAATTTAACAGCACCCCAAAATAAAAACAGCTATTTTTCTGAAATTTTGTTTAAAAGCTTGGAGTGGGTTTCAGGAAAAGCCACTTTTTTTCAACTTTTCTTTTAACCCCCAATTTTGGGATTTTGGCCCGTGACATTGCCATCTTTTTTATCTCGATTTTTTTCAAAAAAATTCTCAAATTGGGGCCAGTTTTTGTTTTTTTACGCTAAAAACAGCCCATCAAGAGTTCCATCAAACTTTTGTGGGGGGTTTAGCTTGGTTCACCCCCCCTTTTCGAGCTGCTCAGCAAAAAGATTATTACGGAAAAATTTAGAAATTTTGAACAACATTAGCCTTTTAATTTTGGAACACTTAAGTCTGTGGCTAAGAGGTGCAGCAATGAGCCTGCAACCTATGTTATTGCAGCTTTTTAAAATTTCCCCCCCTGCTCTTCAAATTCCCTTTATCTTGGATACGTTTGCACTTGTCAGTGACCAAAATGGTACTGACATTTGAATTTTTGTTCCCTGTCTTATGCTTTTTCTGCCCCTTTTTGAAGATTCTGCTGTGTGTGCATTTTCCCGACGTATCAGTTGTTTGTGCAAGGAAGATTTTTTTTTTTGTTTTTTAAAAACACATACAATAGGATTTGGGACATTACTCCACCCACAATACTTAGGTTAACAATTTTACCCCCAGACTGTTGCACTTGCCATTTCTCTTTAACTGATCCAGCGTTTCCCGCAAATACTTGCTGGGGGACTGTATCCTTTTTAGTACTGAACCTATTTGAAATGTGGGTTTCAGAGACGGAAAGGGTTGTTGCATAAAAAACTGGGCAATTTTTTCTCAATAATCTTTTTCTAAAACGCTAGTTTTATCAAAACCATTATGGTGGTTCCAGGGGGTGAAAGGTTTTTTTTTCCTTTTGGGTGATGGTGATTGTGGTTTTGGGGGGTTGATGATGATGCTGCTGTCTAATGAAGCATATCCTGGATGGTAACCTGAAACTGTAGAACAAGATGATGGTATCTTGGGGTGGATATTTCCGAAACCATGATTTTTCCCCCTAAACAAAAAAAATCAAAGTGTTTATTTTTTTGTTTTAAATTTTTTGCTTATTGTAACAACACATCACTGCCCCTCCCCCAAAAGGAATATTTGTTTTTCTTCATAAACGTACCAAAAGACATAACATGCATAATAATAAGAAATATAATTTTTCTCACACATGACGTTCAGTCTTTAGAAATTAGATTTAATAAAAATGTTTTCCAACTGAAGATCCTGCCCTTTTCAGAAGTGTTTCTTTTTCATCTTCAACCGCCTTCTCATATGTTTGCCTCTTTTGGCCACCAGGCCTTGCATCTCTTTTTGCACGTTTGCTTTGCAGCTGCCGCCTACCGAAGGCAAGGAGCTTCATTAAATATTCCCCAAACTGGGTCTCTTTTAAAGGCCTGTGCCTTTTAAAAGGAAAGAAAAGTAAAAAATTAGATCGACCCAAAAAAGTCCCCAATTGCGGTGGGTTGCGCAGTTTTGTAAAACATTTTTTTTCTGCTGCTTGCCCTTTCCTCTCCCTCACATTGATCATTCTTTTTGTGTTGTGAATTATTCCCTCCAAACAATCAGAAACTATTTTTCAACTTCTTGGACTGAAGGGGTTGATTTGTATTCATAGGTTTGGAAAAATAGGATTAAAGGCTTTTTTCTACTCTGTTTTTTGAACTTTTTGCTGGTGAAGAAGGGCTGGGACCTCGCGGAGTCCCCAAATTTAGTTTTGGAATGCGTAAGTAAAGCGAGGCTGTGATAAAATAGGGGAGAAATGCCCACTAAACCTACAGAAACCTCTGAAGAGAAAGGCATTGTGAAAAGTTACAATTTTAAGCCTTTATTTATGAGTTAAACAATCAGTTTATTCATGATGGAAGAACCTTTGGATGGTAAAATATTTTCCTCAAAAAGCAGTTTATTGAAAAAAATCCGATTTTAAATCAAAAAAATCCGATTTAAATCAAAAAAATCCGAATTTTTTGATTTTTTTTTTAAAAAAACATTGATTTTTATCCACCCTGAGGGCTGCAGAGTCGTTACACGTAAAGCAGAAGTCTAATAGCGACCCTACATCTAAAACATGTATAATTGATATATTTTGTCAATTATACACATATTTTGTAGGCTTGGTTTCAGCTGCAACTTCTATGGGAAGCAGACTACAATTCCCATCATGCATGGCTAGCATCTATTCCAGCCTGTCCTACTCCTCTGTATTCCCCTGGATGGTGAAAAAAAGTCTCCAAGCTCTTGTGCATCTCATATTTTTCTCCCCCATTGCGGAGCCCCTCACTTTAGATCCTAGATACTAGTTCAGATATTCCCTACTGCTGTGTTCACTTTCCTAGTGCTGAAACTGAGCATGCCTGATCAACGACATATCACTTTGTGGGAAACTGCTGAAAATACTATATACTGAAGATTTTTGCTTTGTATTGCACACTTTCAATAGGAGTTAAGCTTTGTATACCAGAATACCCCTTGTAGAAATTTTTTGCAATGTGTAGATATTGTGGGTTGCAAAAGTATTCATACCCCTTGAACTGTTCCTCATTTTTTAATGTTACAGACACAAACTTAAAACTGTTTTATTGATATTTTGTGACATAGAGCAACAAAAAGTAGCGAGTATTTGTAAAGCATGAAGAAAATGATATGTGCTTTTCCAAACTTTTGCAAATTAAAAAACTGAAAAGTGTGGTGTGCATGTGTATTCTGCCTCCCTGAGTCAATGCTTTCTAGAAACACCTTTAGCTGCAATGACAGCTGCAGTCTGTTGAGGGATGTCTCTACCGGCTTTGCACATCTAGAGGCTGGAATTTGTGCCTATTTGTCTTTGCAAAATTGCTCTAGCTCAGTCAAGTTGATTGGGGAATGTTTGTGAACAGCAATTTTCATTTCATGCCACAGATTCTCAATGTGATGTGCAGTGTTTGATTTCCTCCACACATAGCATTTGGCATTTTGTTCTCATCTGACAAGAGCCCCTTCTTCCACATGCTTGTTGTGTTTACTTCATAGCTTTTTGCAAACTGCAAATGGGACTTTTTATGGCTTTCAAAAAGGGCTTTTTTTTGCCACTCTTCCATAAAGCCTAGATTTGTGGAGTACATGACTAATAGTTTTCCCATATATGGATCCTCCCACCTGAGCTGAGTATTTCTGTAGCTCCTCCTGAGTGACCCTGGGCCTCTTGACTTCTTCTCTATTTAGTGCTCTTCTTGTCTGGGCTGTTCGTTTAGGTGGACGGCCATGTCTTGGTAGGTTAACAATTGTGCCATACTCCTTCTATTTATGGATGATGGATTGAATAATGTGTCGTGAGATGTTCAGAGCTTGAGCTACTTTCAAAACCTAACCCTACAATACACTTTGCCAGAACTTTATCCTTGAGCTGTCTGGTGTGTTCCTTGGTTTTCATGATGCTGTTTGTTTACTAATGTCCTCTATGAAAACTCTTCACAAGGTCTTCACAAATCAGCTATAGTTATAGTGAGAATAAATTACATACAGATTTACTCTATTTACTAATATGTATCTGATGAATGTATGTATCTGATGAAGCAGGATTTATACCTGCGAAACGCGTAATACTTTAAGAAAAATTTCTATCCTCAACTTATGTTGAGCCTGTAACCAGCATTCATTTTATCAGCGCTTCTCTAAAGCCGCTCCACTCCAGCGTGAAGATTATCTTTTCTTCTAGCAATTGTTCTAAATGCAATTGGTCACCCTGAAAATTATTTAGGGATATCAGACTACAGAGGGCTTAATACATATGCACACCACACATTTTCTTTACACTTTCCCAATACTTGCTACTTTCTGTTGCTCTGCTACAGAAAATATCAATAAAATACATTTAAGTTTATGGCTGTAACATTTAAAAATAAAGAACAGTTCAAGAGGTAGGAAGACTTTTGCAACCCACTGTATATAAAATATCATCTGCTTTCCTGGGACACTAATCCACTGTTAATTTTACCTGTGCAAATCTGCGAGAAAAATCTACAACTAATGCGTCACATGTGAATTCACGTAAATTAAGGGCAAGAACTGGGAGAGCAGGCAGTCAGGGTTTGTAGGCAACTCAAGAAGTACCTGAAGCCTCTCCTGGAAAGCTCTTTATGCAAGTAGACTGCCGCTCTTCTGGAATTTTTTACTCTCATTTTCATGGTGCTTTATGCAGAATTAATGTATTAATCGCATATAAATGTGCTTTAGATGTTACATCTCCTTTTAAAGATTTTAGACTTCATTGTGGTACCCATCTCTTGACACGTGGTAGCATACTGACACAAGCCACTGGTATCTTGATGATACTAGCCGTTAACATTTTAATTTACAAGGAAAGACAACAGGTGCAGTAACTGTCTAATCAAAGCGGAATTTATCTTATGTAATTGACCCTCATGTTCTTGTCCCAAATCCTTTCTTGGGATATTGTTATTTGGTGATGCTCTAATCTTCTATCCTCTGTAATCCCCTGGCCGACAGGCTGTATCATTGGGCAAAGCTTGCATATCTGGATGGAAGTGGAAAAAACAGTTGTTCCCCCATCCCAGTGTTGCACTATGGTCCCGAGGACCCACTAGTGTAATTGATTCTTGTGGCCCATTCCATTGCTACTGTATATGACTACACATGACTCTGCTTTCCTTTCTCCTTAAAGAGCAGAAACAAACTGCTATTCTCAGTGGCCCACCATGCACAGCTTTGCCTATTCCTCTATGGGTAAGTCTAGAACTGCCTCTCAAGGTATAAACATCACTGGGGGGGTATAAGCAGTAAGGGTATGTTCGAACGGCTTATTGCGGCGCGTATATCATGCGCCGCAATACGCCGTGTGTCTTGGAACCACGCGCTGATCAGCACGTAATTCCAAAGCACGGGGGGCGGCCCCATAGACATGCATTGTCAGCGGCGCATAATCACCTCTAACAATTGACATGTCAATTCTCCCCCCACGCGTACAATACGATCGTATTGTACACGCAGGGAGACATCCCTTAATCCATAGCTCTCTATGAGCGCTAGGAATTACCGTAATTGCGACGCGCATTTCGCTGCATATAAAGCGCAATACGCTGCAAAATGCGCACGTAATTACACGCACAAAGACGCCATTTGAACATACCCTAAGACTTCCACCAATCAGACATTGATGGTATATCCTTGTGAGATCTCCTTTGTATTCAGGTTCTTGCTCTACTAAAAATCACCTCTTGTTAATAGACCTTAACTGTTGGAAATATGGTTATCATAAAAATATAGGTAAATTTTCACACTTTTTTGGAAATTGTAATTGTCAATTTATTAAAATAAACATTTGTAATTTGAAAAAGATATAAGTCTCTAAAGAAAACAATTATCAGCGAGAAAGAAGAGACAGCCTCGAGTGAAGGTGGCCCTATCATTTACTCAATTAGAAGTGATAAAGATATAAGACATTATGTCATTTCTACCCAGGAGCGTCTTGAAAGGTTATGTAACTAAGCAGCAGCACTTTGTAGCTTCCACGTGACATCTCATTTACATGAAATTACAGCTTCTGAAAATCACATCCTTCGCTACTCGTGTTAAGTGTGGGGTTCTGTATAGAGCATTCACGCCGCTGGCGGGAAATAATTGCCATTTCTTAGGTGTGTTTACCTCTTCTAGGCTACTTTTATGTTTGAGAACTGTCATTCTTGTATGGTCTATGGAGGACTACCAGTCATCTTACAAAAACCCTATTCTAAACCGCAGGACACAGCTGTACCTAGTAAACAACTTCTTAAATGACCCATCTGAGAAAAGAACGTAGCTTGTGACCTATACCCTTCCCTCAAAACAGTGACACATCGGTCTATGGGCATTTTGTAGCATTGCAAATCACCCCAGTTAACTTCAGTGCTCTGCCAGACTCACCCAAGTCAGACTGGGGTGCCTGGGGCTTATCAGTGGGAGTTGATTGTTGGGCCCACCAGTGGAGTTGATTCTTGGGCCCACAATTGGAGTTGATTCTTGGGGCCCACCAGTGGAGTTGATTCTTGGGGCCCACCAGTGGAGTTGATTCTTTGGGCCCACCAGTGGAGCTTATTCTTTGGGCCCACCAGTGGAGATGATTCTTGGTCCCACCAGTGGAGTTGATTCTTGGTCCCACCAGTGGAGATGATTCTTGGGGACCACCCTACAGCTGCTGTACATGATTGTATATGACTATTGCACTCTGCCACTTGCTTTCTGTCTTTCTCTCTCTAAATCCACCTCAGACTCAACACGCCCAGGGGCCCACCATGCTCCAGGACCCAGCGCGGGCTTCCTCTGCTCCCTTATTGCCCATAGACTTACATGGCTCTGTTTCAGAAGAAAAATCCATCTTTTTTTTCTGATCTTGAACAACCCCTTTAAAGGATTATTATGGTTACAGCAACAGAATAATCTCTGTTTAATGTTTGGGTATATCATTTTCCCAATTTACTTTTTGTATCCGTTGTTTATAGTTTTGAAGGTAACATCCACTGTTTTCATAATGACATCTATAGTATGTATCGGAGCTGTACTAGTACCAAGGCGTTGACGTATGTCCATCACTTGATCATACACAGATTCTTCTTCACGGGGAGTAAACAATAAAGGCTACTGATGAATGACAGCAAGAAGAGTTCTTTATGAGCCATGAGATTATTGGAAAAACCTTTAGTTACACAAAATCTAACATTTATTTACCTGAACTGGAATACCACTTTAAGGTGAATCATTACGGTCCCTCATTAAATTTTCAGTTTATAAGATTTGAGCCATTTAGTAGGCAACGTTTCTAGCTCTAGTTTGACCTACTCAGGGAATTGTATAAACACTGTTATTTGAAAGGAAACTGGTGATAGAAGTTAGTCTAATAATTCCCCCTGTTCATGAGTGCACATCACAGTTCTGAATAAGTTACTCTAAAGAGTCTTGTGACATTTTTTATCTGATTTACCACCATATATATTCTAGTGGTTACGTATAAACTGGAACAAGTTGTTTCAAGTAATTTATTAAAGTCTGATTTGCTTGGTGGTGGCTCCATGTTATTCATTTCCGTGGAGATCACTGGCTCCAATCCTCATTGTCAAGTCTTCTGTATAAACTTTTGTGAAAATCCCGACTGCCATCATTGTACTGAGGTTTGCTGGGACTTGTGGTCAGTCTAGTACATTTCCTAGCTCGGCATTGTATTCTTACTACTTTTGGTAAGTTGTGTTGTCATGTTCAGACTAGGGCATTATTCATCTAGCTGGCCAACCATTTCTCACATCATTCCTATAGACGACAAATTATCATTAAGAGTGCTTGCAGTGCTTTGCCTCTTGCTCCAACACCATACTTTTGGAAGGTGTGCTACATTGCTTGGCAACTGGCATTTACCAAGCCCATCATATTACCTTGGCACCCAGACACCATGTGATCTTGGTGACCTACTTAAGGAGAGGAGTGCCAGCATATTACTTGTGTTTCCTGTTGATGTGGTTCTGATTCCTTATCAGTTCCTGGACTTAGTGACAGCAATCTGTTGGCTTCTTTAAACCATACATAAGACCTGGTCTATTCTGCATGCAATGTTTTTGTTGCTTTCCCTGGCCCTATATCATGCAGTTGCAAAAGTATATATACCCATTGAACTGTTCCTCATTTTTTAAATGTTATAGCCACAAACCCAAACATAATTTATAGATATGATGTGAAAGATAAAGAAAATGATCCGCGTAGAAAAAAACTTTTGCAAATCAAAAAACTGAGAAGTGTGGCATGCATATGTATTCAGCCCCCCTGTGTCAGTACTTTGTAGGACCACCTTTAGCTGCAGTGGCAGCTGCAGTCTGTTGGGGGATATCTCTACCAACTTTGCACATCTGGAGACTGGAATTTGTGAACATTCTTCTTTGCAAAATATCTCTAGTTCAGTCAGAGTGCTTGGTAAACATTTGTGAACAGCAATTATCAAATCTTGTCATAGATTCTTAATATGATTTAGGTCAAGACTATGACTGGGCCATTGTAACACATGAATCTGCTTTGATGTTAACCACTCCATTGTGGCTTTGGCTGTATATTTAGGGTTGTTGTCCTGCTGGAAAGTGAATCTACACTCCTTCACTAAACTTGTCACTACTTCCTCCACAGACATGTCTGCCCCTCACCTCCTGTCTCTTCCCCCCTCCTTGTAGATTGTAAGCCCTCGCGGGTAGGGTCCTCTCTCCCTCTGTCGTGCCAATCGTCATTATCCCTTATCACTGTACTCGTTTGACTTATGTTATTATGTAACCCCCTCGAATGTACAGCGCCCTGGAATCAATGGCGCTTTAAAATAAATAATAATAATAATAATAAATAGTCTGCAGCCTGTAACAGGTTTTTCTCCAGGATTGCCCTGTATTTAGCTCTATCCATCTTCCCATCAACTCTAATCAGCTTCCCAGTCTCTGCTGAAGCAAAGTCTTCCCACAGCATGATGCTGCCACTACCATGCTTCACAGCGGGGATGATGCTTGAGTAGTGTTGAGTAAACAGTAAAAAGTTCTAGTTCAACTAGAACCTCAAACTTTCGTGAGTTCGGTTTGAAGTTCTATTCGAACTCGAACCCCATTAAAGTCATTGGGAGAAGATGCTCTGGTTAATTTTTATACCTATACAGGTGAAGAAAAGCTGGAATTACCATCCATAACAGTAAACTGGATACATGGAACAACTTAGTGAAGAAAATTTGTCTCTAAGAGTGACAGAAAAAAATTGAGAGGTTAAAATAATTCATTCCTTTCAACGGCTAACTGAAAAGATGAGGACAGCTTGCAAGCAGGGGCGTAGCTATAGGAGGTGCAGCGGTAGTAGCTGCTACGGGACCCTGCATCCTGAGGGGGCCCAAAAGCCCCTTTGACACATAGGAGATTTGGAGACGGTGTGTTATACAATTACTGAACCCCCAAAACTGCAAAAACAGCACTTTTGGGCACTGAGTATGATTTAGCAAATCCAAGCACTCTGTGTAATATATATCCATGTATATGAGAGTTAGGCGTTATGTGAGCCTGCGAATGTCACCAAATAACAGCTTCTGGGTGTGGGACAGATGCAGCCAGCAATACCAAACTCCCAAACTATTGATGTCTATGGAGAGGAAAATGCTATCTAAGAGCAGTCTGTACAGTACAGAGAGTGAGTTGAAAATGGTGTTCACAAAGCAATACAGTGAAATATATATAACATGGTCATGTGATTTTAGCAGCCAATGAGAGCCCTACACATCATCGATGACATTTTTGACACTTCTCTGTGCTCTACACTGATTGGATGGCTGCCAAAAGTGCAGAAAGGTGATAGGATGGCAGCCAAAAGTACAGAAAGCCACTGAAAACATAACTGAACAGTATGAACAGTAAAATGTTCGGTTCGAGTTCTAAAAATTCAAGAAGTTCTACTAGAACTTAACTTTTCTAGAACAGTTCGATCAACACTATGCTTGAGCTTTTTTTTTTTTTTTTTTTTTTTTTAAACCTGTGGATGCTTTCACACGGTGTAGTTTTTGGGCTTTTTTTCACTTGCAGTATTGCACAGCAATTAAACTGCCTTTATTACCAGCAAGCTCCTTTCAGTTATCTAAATTGTTTGGAAAGGTAAAAGTGAGTAATAAATGAATGTGTTTTTGTGGATTGTAAACACAGTAATTCATCACTCACTTATTACACCTTTCCAAACAGTTTAGATATATTAAAGAAGCTTGATAGTAATAAAGGCAGTTTGATTGCTGTGCAGTACTGCAAGAGAAAAAATACACACCAAAAACGCACCATGTAAAAGCACTCTAACCCTGGAATACACTTTGCCACAACTTTACCCATAAGCTGTCTGGAGTGTTCCTTTTTTCATGAAGGTGTTTGTTCACTAAAGTTCTCTAACAAACCTCTAAGGCCTTCAAAAAACAACTGTAGTAATACTGAGAATAAATTACATACAGATATACTCTATTTACTAATTAAGGCAATTGGTTGCACTGGATTTTATTTAAAACCTTGTAAACCTGCTTATTTCAGCATCGGTGATCCTGGCCAGTGATGTCACTATTCAACCTTCACATGACTCTGCAGTCGCTCACAGGCCGCAGTGGTCTCTTGGTGGATATACTGCACATAACCACTATGTGATTGGCTGTAGGGTCACAATGAAAAATAAATAGTGACGAAATTTACCGGGATCACCAGGACCAGCTGGGCTGCTGAAAAGAGTGGATTTGCAAGGTAAGTTTTTTGCTTCTTTTTTTAATCATCCCCGATCAAGCAGTTAAAACAGTTGGAATGCCCCTTTAAGGCATTTTATTTTTGGTGTTCTAGTGGTAGAAGCATTAATGGTAATAGACCTGATGGTCAAGGGTGGTAATTGGGGTAATATAAGTAACCTTGATGGTCCAACCCATCTAGGCCAGAGTGATGTTTATATCATGCACATCTTGTTCAGTTAGTGTACAGAGCACTGGACATCTAGGCCTAGATCAAGCCCCCTCCCTTTTGAACATATCTGGTTGCTTTTCCATATTGCTAACTGTGCATACCTGTTTGCAGCCAATAGTTTATGGCATTTTTGTGTTTAATCACATTTATGCTAAGAAATTGCAGTGGTGTTAGCAGCTAGTATTATGGTTATTTTTAGTTCTGCATTTGAATCTTTCTATGAAATATTCAGTGTGATTTTTTTGTACTTGACCTACATTCTTTTTCATGAAATGTACTGGATTATTTATAGACTGGCATCTCCATTTAGTTATTTTCTCACATATCTTTAAAGGAAAACTGTATAATATCATGGAAAGTATTGTCATACTGAATAAATAAGGATGACATTCTTTTTCCGCATCTAAGCCAAGAAAGCTTGTCTTATCAGCCTTCTTGTACAAATCAATTAAATGAAGAATACATGCAATAAAGTATACACCACAAAGCTGTATTGCCAGCTCTTGGCCCTTTCACCACGGTGGGACAATGATGTCTCTTCGCTCAAAATTCTCTGTCATTCTGGCAGTTTCAGATATGATTCTTGGACCCATTGGTGCCCCTATTGCCTAACTGCCTGTTATTCTTTGATACACAAGGAAAAAACACACAAAAATAGGACAGTACTTAACCCCTTAAGGACCAGGCTTTTTTTTTTGGTGACACGTTCGTTTTTCCCTCCTCGCCTTCTGAAAGCCATAACTTCTTTATTTTTCCACCTACATAGACACATGAGGGCTTTTATTTTGCGGGACAAGATGTACTTTCTAATGGTGTTATTCACTATACTATAGAATATACTGGGAAACCGCAAAAAAATTCCAAGTGGGACAAATTGTGAAAAAAATTTATTTTCGCCATGTTTGCGGGGGTTTTGCTTTTACGGCGTTCAATCTTCAGTAAATATAATGTGTTATCTGTATTCTTCAGGTTGTTACGCATCCGGCAATACCAAACATGTATGTTTTGGTACCGTAAAAAAATTCCAAACATTTTCTATTTTTTGAAATTTGCGCCACGGCGCCATTTTGTGCGATCAATAACTTTTTTGTACTAACACCTACGGACGTCAGTGAGGGGGCATTTTTTGCGGGCTAAAGTGTACTTTTTATCGCTAGCAGTTTGGAATGCATGCGACTTTTTTGATCATTTTTATTCAAGTTTTTGAGTGACGTAAAATGACCAAAAAATGCAATTTTGGCGTTTGGAATTTTTTTTCTTCTACGGTGTCCAGCGTACGGGATAAATGATGTTATATTTTTATAGATCGGACTTTTTTGGACGCGACGATACCAAATATGTGTAACTTCTTTATTATTTTAATGATTTTATTTGTAAAATGGGAAAAGGGGGTGATTTGAACTTTTAATACTTTTTTTTTGTACTTTAAAACTTTATTTATTTATTTTTTTACTGTAACATTGAGGCCACCTGTGGTACTTGACCACTAGGTGGCGCGATTGTTAATACAACCTAATGCATTGCATAGGCAATGCATTAGGGTGCACAAAGATGGCGGTTTCCCCACTTCCTGTCTGCGGACGGAAGTGGGGCAATCCGGCCAGGGTAAGTGACGGGAGCCTTCACAAGGCTCCCCACCACCATGGCCGGTCGTTGGATCGGCGCAGCATAGCTGCGCTTATGCCGATCACCGCACCGATCGGTGCGCGGCACCGATCGGCGTTAATTCAGACGCCGCGGCCATCTTTGCCGCGGCGCCTGATGGGTAAAACAGCGCAAAACCCCAAGGTCGTTAGGAGGTTAAAGAACACCACCATTTTGGGCCTCGTTCACAGCTCAATGGCTGTACTAGACTGGGCCCAGGAGCAGGGAGCTCTAGCCTTATATGCTCCTGGGAAAAAAAAGCTGACAGGAGCAGCTGATTGCTGAATAACAACTCAAAGATTCCACAGCTAGCGGAACACTTACATGATACAGACTGCACATTAGCTTGGTACCTGTTCACACACCAGCATGAAGAAAAGCCACAGTATAATGCATGGAGAGACTGCAAAAATGCAAAAAATACTTATTGAACAACCACTCACACATCCTCAGGACATGAGGGGGGTGGCTGCTGGCATTACAATTGCATATAGATAAAGCAATACATAAGGGTGCAAACGTGTGGTGCACCATGCTGGCTTACAGCCTCTTAGTGCCGCCCATACTAACAGATTAGGCGGGCTGCCCAGCACTTCTGGATATCCAACACAAAAAACATAGTCACCCATATCTCCCTAATACTGTTGGGCAGATAAAAAATGTCATACTGTGGCTTTTCTGTCAGCTGACACCTGTCAGCTTTTTTTTCCCAGGAGCATATAAGGCCAGATGGCTGCTCCTGGGCCCAGTCTAGTACAGCCATTGAGCTGTGAACAAGGCCCAAAATGGTGGTGTTTGATACACAAGGGCATACAGTATGTACCATAGATCAGCAGCTATGGACACATGAGAAGGGACATCTGCTTAGGCCTGCTAAATCTATATAACTTATGAGCAGGGCTGTCTTAACATTATTACAGGCCCCTGGGCACAGCAGCGTAATGGACTCTGTCCAAATACATGGCATCACACCAGGCCATAGCTCTAGCCATGCCCTAGCACAATACCATATGAGGCTATGCCTCTACCTACCCCCAAGGCCACCCATATCATCAACACTTCTATATCGGAATATCTCGCTCACTAGTCCCCGGAGTCGATTGCTAAGGTCTTAAAGGGGTTGTCTCGCTACAATGATTGGGTTTTAATTTAAAGATCTTTAAAAAACAAGCAGCTTTGCAATATATGTTCATTACAAATGTCCTACTGATTTGGAGCTAGCCCTGTTAGTATTACTACATCACCTTCTCAAATCTCTATAGTAGCCGACCTGTTGATCCTTACCTTACGGGCTGTCCGGTCTGAATGACTCATCACCTTTGAAGACAGGTCAGAGCAGAGAGCCCCTCCCACCCAGTATGCTTCTGGAGGGGGTGGAGGACTCTGGCGTCTGTGTCCATGCAGCCTGGATTAACCCTGTGTGTCCCTGCTTCCTCCTGCTCTCTACACAGATAGATGTGACAGCAGTGACCCTGTCTGTTACTATAATCATGATATGTCTTTGGAACTGTGACTATACTAATATTATACAGATCAGGCATGTGAATACTTTATGTTCTCCTGTATTAGTGAGACATCCTGAGTATAGTAACACTGCCCTTGTTGTTGCTGGAGATGTGGAGACTTGTAAGCTAAGCAGGGGATATAGGAACACATGCATCCTCTCTGCTCTATTAGCACACAGCTTCATATTCCTCTCTACACTCCTAGATCAGCCCTCTCCTGTAACAGACCTAGGCAGGCACACACAGGGTGAACTCTGAGAGCAAACCCCCTCCCTCCACCCCCCCTGTATAGAAGCTACGTAGCTGCCTGTGTGCTGATGGGAGGGGGGAGAGGGAGCAGAACAGACAGACCAAGAAGCACGCCCCTCAGTTCAACTTACCAGGGACACTGACAGGCTGAAAGCTCGTAATGAGACAACTCCTTTAACAATCGACTTGAGGCCTTAACAACTGGCTTAACAACCGACTGGAGTCCGCGGAGTCGATTGCTAACTCTTATCAACTGACTTGAGCTGAGGCCTTAACAACCGGCTTAACGACTGTTAGCGACTTCACACGCAGTAAATTATGTGATCCCCCAGTGAAGGTAAAAGGGTCCCCCAGTAAGTTATACGTCCCCCAGTAGGTGGTTATATACTTTATATATCTCCCAGTAGGTAGGTGTGTAGTTTATATGTCCCCCAGCAGGTATATAGGCAGGTTATGGATCCCCCAGCAGGTATATGGGCAGGTTATGGATCCCCCAGTAGGTATATAGGCAGGTTATGGATCCCCCAGTAGGTATATAGGCAGGTTTAGGTCCCCCAGCAGGTATATAGACAGGTTTAGGTCCCCCAGCAGGTATATAGGCAGGTTTAGGTCCCCCAGCAGGTATATAGGCAGGTTTAGGTCCCCCAGCAGGTATATAGGCAGGTTTAGGTCCCCCAGCAGGTATATAGATAGCTTATAGGCCCCACAGCAGGTATATAGATAGCTTATAGGCCTCACAGCACATATGTAGGTAGCTTATAGGCCTCACAGCACATATGTAGGTAGCTTATAGGCCTCACAGCACATATGTAGGTAGCTTATAGGCCTCACAGCACATATGTAGGTAGCTTATAGGCCTCACAGCACATATGTAGGTAGATTATAGCTCCTCCCTGCATGTATATAAGTAGATAATAGCCCCCCTCCCTGCACATATAACAGTAGATAATAGCCCCCCTCCCTGCACATATAACAGTAGATAATAGCCCCCTCCCTGCACATATAACAGTAGATAAATAGCATCCCTCCCCGCACATATAACATAGATAATAGCCCCCCTCCCTGCACATATAACAATAGATAATAGCCCCCCTCCCTGCACATATAACAATAGATAATAGCCCTCCTCCCTGCACATATAACAATAATAATAGCCCCCATTCACATATATCAGTAGATAATAGCCCCCCTCCCTGCACATATAACAATAGATAATAGCCCCCCTCCCTGCACATATAACAATAGATAATAGCCCTCCTCCCTGCACATATAACAGTAGATAATAGCCCCCCTCCCTGCACATATAACAGTAGATAATAGCCCCCCTCCCTGCACATATAACAATAGATAAACCCTCCCACATATAACAATAGATAAACCCCCCTCCCTGCACATATAACAATAGATAACAGCCCCCCTCCCTGCACATATAACAATAGATAATAGCCCCCAGCATGAATAGCGCTAATTAAAAGTAATACCCTGACAGCACTTACCTGACCTCGCTCCCTGCCGCTGTCGCTGCTCCCGGTCTTTTCTTCAGCGGCGTGACGTCACCAGGCCGCGCGCGGGCAGCGTGATGACGCGCACGCCGCCTGGGCTGTGCACTCCGGCGCGCACAGAGCCGCATCCTGACTGCGGCCACAGATTACTCCGCGGAGCTCTCTGCTCCGCCAAAGCATCTAACTGTATGTGCGTCCGGCGGACGCACATACAGTTAGTCCCGCCACCGCTGCCGTCGCCAAGGTCCTAAGCCGCTAAGCCGATAGCTTAGCGACTGGTAGCGGCTTAGGACCCTAACGATCGGCGGCGGATAGCGGCGGCGCCGGGGACTATCGCTCACATCTTGTAGGCTGCAGCCTACAAAACAATAGGCTTCCTGCTCCATCATGGTTTTTAACTGTTTTCATCTTTTAGCATGTTCCCAGTGTTTACAGTAATGTCAGCCCTACTGTGTAAATAGCATGCCAACAGTTAAAAGGAATGTGTCATCAAAAATGAGTCATTGTTTAAGAATCGTTTTCATGTTAAACACATTTTTTAGGATTTTTTTTTTTTATATTTTTCATATCACTTTCAATATTTTTTAATAATTCTTAAGTATTGCAGTTTTCACTTTGGTCACTAGGCCTTGTTTGCACTGCTTTAACAGCAGTCAAAGAGATGTTTTACAGCAGCTTCATGCACATTGGAAACTTAAGACTGACTCAGTCCCATTGACTTCCATAGGAGAGTTTTCTAGTCATGCTCTGTGACCTGGGAAGAAATCAGTGTGCAGGGAGGTGAAAGTGTAAACTGTGACTATCTCCTCTTGTGACTGGTGGATCCTGTGTTATCCATTCACATTGGTGTCTCCTTTCAGTTTGACCCTCTTTGTGCTGATAATGAGCAGACAACGGAGAATCTTTCTGTACAGAACAGGAAGTGTCAGACTATTATTAGGCTTAGTGGCCAAAGTGAAAACTGCAGGACTTAAGAATTATTAAGAAATATTGAACGTGGTATGGAAAATGAAAAAAAAAATAACCAAAAATTCTTTAACATAAAATCGTGAGTTAAACTATAAGTCATTTTTGATGGCACATTCCCTTTAAGTAAGCAGCACCGACCCAAAGATCTAGGGCATGTCTGTGGGGCTCCAGGACAACTGCCTATTGTGTGTCTTATGAGTGAACCTAAATTGGGCACCACAATTATGACAATAGTAGTTAAAAAGTAAGTTTATGATGGTGGTGGACAAGTGGGTAACAATTTTTTTGGCCTCATGCCCTGAGATGTTTGGGTGTGATAGCATGAAACCAGCAAGGAGAGATACTCGCCTTGAGCTATGGGGCTCCCACTGGTTTTTGTTCAGCTTTGGATAAACTACAAAGCATTGCTTCATGTCGATTAAGAAAGATCAGGTATTTCTGCTTTTGTTCTCACACTACATTTGCTATCTTCCACTTTTTCTAGATGTTATCTAGTGCATTATGCTGAATCATTATTTGCAAAGCACTACACTAGAAATAGGTAAGCACACTGGCATAGCGTTGAAAATGTGGTCTTTGTTTCTCCTGCTCTCTGCAGTGTCCAAACCGCGCTTTGTTTTATTCTGTTCAGCTATTTCATCTCTACATTAGTGAAACTGTCTTCAATCTGATATGTGCAAGCTGCTAGATTAGTGCACTTATCTATCATCGGTGTTCTGCAGGGTGAAATAACACCATAGCAGGGGGTGTCATTCTTCAAGACGTAATCCATCGAAATCAAAGCGCGATAAATGACCACAAGTAAATCATTTCTCATTTACAATGAAATATGCATTTAATCAATGCGCCATTAGTCATTCCAGCGGAAATAGCAGGCAATTTGTACATTCCCCTGACTGCTAAAACACACAAGCAAAAATGTCCAGAAAGCCCCACATGCCTGATAACGGTGAGAGCATGCTAGAACTCCTGTGTGCAAACTTATAGCCTTTCACTAAGAGGTCACCCCAGTGGACTAATGCAATATTTAATCACAGAAAGTGTTTTCTCAAGCTTTAGCACCATCACATCTATCCTGGATCGTAGAAAGCCAAGAGCTCATGTTGAAAGCACACCAGAGATAAATGAGGTTTTGTAAGAGATGTACAGCTTTAAAATGTCATCTGTCTGATAAACGTGTCGCCCTTGCAGCACTGTCCATTGGTTTTATAATTGATTTATATAATAATTAACAGTGCTGCTGCCACAAATCTAGATGACAGGACGAACCCAGAACAGCTATCTGTATAGGGTGATAGCAGCGTCAAATTTCTTATATGCAAGATACCTACCAGTATTACAATGGAGCATGTTTATTAAATGGGTTGTCTCACTACATTGATTAATTCAGGGGCATGTTTACTGGCTTCTACTAGGCTGCAGTAGAAGCCAGGTCTGCAGTTATAGCAACCAGTGCTGGCAGCCTATCAGGAGAGATCAAACAGGTCTGTAGCTATAGCGACCTGAGGAGCTGATGCAGCCCATACAAGAGGGGATATCTAGGAATAGGTAGGACACTGTTAATGGACACATAGTGCAAAGTGACTTGTTTTTGCAAAATCTTTAACATAAAAAGCAATCCTCGTAGTGAGGCAACCCCTTTAAGGCAATTTCCAGAATTCTGGAGCAATTTTCGCCAAACATAATTGAGTTCATGCTTTACAGCACATTTATTATGTGTTTTAGACAGTTTCTAGACACTAATAACCAAAATAAAGAAAAAGAGGACTATATGGCATCCGAAAAATATTAGCAGAAATCTATTATTGAAAGAAAACGCAAGTATGTAATAAATGTTTAAAACCACAGCAAGAGACGATAACGGAAACTAACAGGTATCCTTATAAGTGGGAGAGGTAATTAACAATATAGAAGACGTATATTATTCACACTTATCAGGACAATGTAGTAAGCATCAGAGTAAGCTATGTAAACATAGATGGGAGGAACAAAAATTAGGTAAAATAATTAGGTCTTGTCATGTGTGGAGATTACTATCATGGGTAATGCTTACTAATTACCCTCGGACATCCGATGAGTATACGGTGCTGTGTAGACAAAGCCTAAGGGGCCCTGATCACAGTTTATAAAAAGGGACCTGCTGATGTGATAAAAGATGAAAACCAATAATGGGCGGGAGACCCAAATACTTTGGCTGTATGGCGCCCTGAAACTACTTATGGCAGCTCTGGCTGTGTCTTCCCTTAAAGGGGATGTATTGCTTCATCAGTTCAGCTGTTTTCTTGAAGCTTGATTCTCTCAGTTCCGGAAATCCAGGGGCGTTTCTTCCCCTCCCAACTGGGTGTTTATTAACTGAAGGGGGATGACATTATCCTCCCTCTTCACTGTTCATGCTCGCTCCCGAGTCAGTGTCCCCCCCGCCCCCCTCACTGAGTCCACATGTCACAGTCCTCACCCAAAGCAGTCTGATTTTTTGGTTTACATACCACAGGCCTGCATTCAGTCTGGACAGTCTTCTATGAACTCAGAGCACTGATCTCTTCTCCTCTCACCGCTGGAGGTTTGTTACAGTTGAATCCAGTCTTTTATGAACTCATCCAGAGCACAGATTCGTCTCGGAGCATTAGGCACCGAGGCACAATTCTGCTGTTTTCTGATTGTAGAAGCAGCTGCAGTGTCACTGAGGAGCTCCTAGCTTTGCTCAGGGAATTTTTGTCGGCCCCTTATTCTGAGTGAGAGAGGCAGGAATGTGCGCTCCCGTGAATATGACCGGGGGCCAGACAGAATGTAAATTAGTAGAGCCGTCAGCCAATGAAATGAAAGGAGATGTGATCCGACCGGCACTGGGGAACAGTGTTTACAGAAAACGAAGATAAGGCAGACTGTGAAAACAAGACAGCTTTGCAAATGACATCCAATTGCAAAGTTGCTTGTTTTCACTGTCCCCTTATTCTGAAGACCATTTAATGTAATGATACAACCCCTTTAAAACAATACAAAAATTAGCCAGCACATCCATTTACAATTAACATAGACACTAGTACATGTTGTTGTGGCTGTAGTGCAAAAAAGCATATACTCCAACATAAAAAATACAGCAGCAACCAGCTGGTACTAAAACCCATAGAAACAATGAATTCATGGAACATTTAAACTGCTTAAAGGGGTTTTCCCACAAAGTAAAATTGACGTGGGAAGTTTGTAAATTAAATAATAAACATTTTCACTATTCATCATTATTAAAAATTCTGCACCGTTTGTTGTTTTAGCTGCTCCTTTAGTGATCCAATATTTACAGCTCATCTCCAGGGGATACGACCAGGGCTGAGAGCTTTCAGTCCTGGTCGCACATGCTGAGACATCACCTCTCTCCTCAGGCAGCTACTGAGTGTTTAAACCCCAGGTGCTGTCATTCTACTCCTGTCCTCTGTACTCCTTTTAATTAGTCAAACAGTGCAAATAAATTTAAAAAAAAAACTCAATCAGGTCTGTGCATTGATAAAGAGAAATAAAATCTACATGTTTGGTTCCTGCAGGGATTTGAACCTTGGACGCTTGTGCCTGGAGGCAAAAGTTTTACCTCTGAGCTACAATGTAGCTACTTACAGTTCTACACATAAACAGACCTTTCTTTGACTACAGAGAGGAAAGGCCTGGTGATGTCATCCTGCTGGGTCACATGATATGCAAGACAAATCACACGCGCCCCCTTCTGAGCACACAGAGCTGAAGAGCTGGAGGCAGGCATGCTCTTCACAACTTCAGACTCGCACTCCCTGGTTAGGCTATAAGTGGGTCTATAGCAGTGATTGGTATGTCAGCTCTGATACTCCTAGCTATTTCTGTTACAGTGATATAAATGCAAGAGATTTATAATATGTAGTGCACAAAGCTCCTGAGCTCTTAGGGTATGCTCACACCCTGTTTTTTTGGGCCGTTTTTTAGCGTGTTTTACGCACAGGAAAATGGACCAATATCCGCTTCAGACAAGTTTCAAATCATTCCTAATTGAATTAAATGTGAAATACGCCTTGTCTTTCACATGAAGCATATTTCAGAAGCATAATTGTGAGCCATTTTTTTGGGATACTAATACGGCCGTAAAAATAAGTGACGTCAGTTCTTGTGGCATTTTTTGCTTGTAAAATCCCAATAGTCAATAATGGGGATAGGATTTTTCAAAATACGCCTCTAATCAGGAGTTTTTTAAAGCTGATTGGAAGCGTAAATTTACGCTGTGTGAAACATTATAACCATAAGGTGTTATGGCCACAGCTAGCAAATACGATAGAGAAAAGCATGGGGAAATCCGTATTTGTACCATAGCACTAGAAAAATCGCCTTTACTCCCAACAAAGAGATAAACGCATGTTTGTAATGTTTATTTATCGTTTTCTGCGTCGGCATATTTAGAACATTGTTGTAATAATCCCCAGCGTTTTCCGTCCCGTATTCCCAAAGCGATTGTTTCGGCAAAAAAAACGAGAACCGACCGCGGTTTTTGACAAGACAGTGACAAAAACCGTGGTCGTGCATCAATCAAAAACTGATCGACTTTCGGAAGGTTTTTGCCCGATGCTGTGTGGATCCATCTTTAGAGTTAAAAGTAATTATTAACTTGAATAAACAAGCTCTTGTGCTAGATATAAAACTTTGCATGGCCAGAGAGGGCAGCTGCAGCAATAAGATAAGAGAAAGAGCAGGGAGAAATGGTAACCAAGTGAAACTTTCGTACAATAGCAGTAGATAAAATGTCCTTTATCTCCTGAACAAAGCAGGATCAAAACAGCAATGTTTTGGTAATTGTCTTAATTTACCTTTCCCTACATGTTAAAAACTAAAAATTGTGGTATCAGCTCTTTAAGTATCAGCTCTTTACCTGGCACTGTATTAAAGGCTTTGTTGTAGTCCTGGGGTTCAACTACCACCAATTGGAGATCTTTAAGAACTGTGGCATAGTGTGCTATCTGGACCCATTGCCTTATTTCACCTTAAACATGCTAGGTCACCTAATGGTGCAAGAACACTTAGGTATTGTTTTGCCCAAAAATATTATAATTTCAGAGGCCACATTCTAAAATCTCGGTAGAGAGTAGATTTCAAAATCACAACAGTAGATCTCAGGGGCGTAGCTATAGGGGGTGCAGAGGTAGCAGCCCAGAAGACTGAGGGGGCCCAAAGACCCTTCTGCCACATATGAAACAGCCTAATAAAATGTATAGGAGTCTGAAGTCTGAGTGCCAGTTCTGCCTTATGTTCAGACCGTGAACTTCAGTACTTGATAGAGATGAATAGTAAATGTTGCCTTCTGTTTCTGGATGACATGAATAACTCGGGGGCACATCTCGGCTTTGTTTTCTGATGAGGAAGCAGATGAAGTGTTTCTAAAAATCTACATGGAGCTTGGTTATGGGATGAGTCACTTTGGTGCTACAAAACCATGAGGCAGCTGCATTGTCAGTGAATGAAGGGGACATCAGCAGCACATTACAGGTGCATCATATGTTATGCAAGTCACATGTTTCCCCACTAGTCTAGGAGAATAGTGCACTTGCTCAAGCTTGCTGTTATTCCTTGGTTCAGCAATGTAATTGAGTTGTTTAGATGTCAGTGACGTTGGTTGACAGCCGTGCTACAAATGTGCTCAGAGGAGGGGGAATCTTCTACTTGTGTTTCTTTCTTTATTCCGGGAAGCCTAGATGCACATGTAACCATGTACTCCAATCAATTCTCTTGTTTACCTAGGAGTAAATGTTGGCAGGACATGTGTTTAACGCCCTCGGCTTGTCCAACAGCATAGAAAAACGACCCTTTTTTTTGGCGTTTTGGATTTAGAACCCCTGAAAAATTTTGATCATTTATCCAGCCCCTAGGGGCTTTTTAAAAAAAAATAAAGTCTAACAGGTGTTTTTCTTGCTTTTCTTGAGGGGGGGGGATTTAGAATTTTTTATAATACGCGGGGTTTTTGGTTTTGCTGTCGGTTTCCCATACAATCAATTGTACGGGCGACGACAAAAAAAAACGTGAACTGACCGCGTCTTTTGCCACAACAGTGACAACAACCGCAGCCGTGCATCAAAGACCGGTCAAATTTTGGATGGTTTTTGTCCGATGCTGTGTGGATCCAGCCTAAAGATACAGTGTATTCATACCTGCGAATCTATATTTCACAAACTATAGTTGTCTTCCTTTTCTTTAGATAAATTGGCTACTTGCATGCAATATATTTGCTACCAGGGAGCACGGCTTACTGTACACTTTTCAATTTAACCCTTTTAAGTGAATATCTGTCTTTCATCATCATTTAATTTTTAGGTCCAATATTCTGTGCTCATTCATTTCTTAATATATCAATATGTAGAGTGGTGCTTAATTTTCAAAAAAGGTAAAAAAATTGGGTTTCCTGATCCCCTCTAGGGGGAAAAGGGGGGGCAGACCCTAAGCAGCGCCTATCCAATGCTTTTGACCAATTTAATCCCACACCCAATTTAATGAATACCGGAGACATAAAATTGGAAATTGGGGCCCAAGCAGCCATTTTTTTTAACATAAAAGTATTATAAAACAGTACACTGCCAATGAGAAAAATCCCCAAAATACCCTCAGCCCAGACCCCATGTGGGAAAAGTTGGGGTGAGGCCCTTGGAGCCGTAAACCTCTGAACCATTCCAAGCCTGGGAAGCCTTTCCTTTTCAACCCATTTTTTGCCCCCAGCGTCACCCCCGGTTTCAGGGCCCCAAAGCCACCTGGGGCTAGCATTCCATCCCCCTGCCCCCCAAGGCCAGCCCTGTGGACCCCATCTTCGCCAAGCGGTCCCATCCACCAATTGGGGGCAAGTGAGCCTACTCCCCCACTACTTTCCACAGACTCCAAGGACCCCAACCCCCCATAGCTAGCGACCAGGATACCTCATGGGCACGAAGCCCCCATCGCCCCCAAAACTCGTTCCAATCCTTTTCTGTATCCAAAAACCCTAAATCGAACCCACCGCGTTAAGTGGCGGTCCCCACGCCAAAAATCTCCATCCCCTTTCCAGTCTCTATGCCGCACCCAAAAAACCCCTTTTCCTGATCACAAAAAATGCCACGCTTTATTTCCCTTAAAGCGTGCTCTTTAAATTTCCCCCCTGACTCCGCATGCCTCCCAAATTAAACCCAGGAACTATATCCGACCAAAAACCCGTAATCGGCCCCCGGTAACCCAGTCCAAATCTCAGGGAAATCATCGGATATCCCTTTTTAAGTCTTATTGGGCGCATGCCCAAAACATTACCCCGGCATGGAAAACCCCCATCCCGGTACCTGTCCAGGCGACAAAAAATGCTGGAAATCCCCCGGAAATTGATTCCATTGGAGGCCTGCTTGCCGTCCCCCGAATCACCGCCAAGTCTCCGGAATACCCCGTTTGTCACCACTTTCAGAGGTGCTCTCTCCGTCCCGTGCACAAAGAATGGGAAAAAATCCAGGGCCGTACGCTGCCCCGATTTTAAAAAAAGAGACA